>OY740775.1:85374872-85649882 GCA_963513935.1 Aphrophora alni | reverse complement strand
GTTTTGGGAAATATTATCTTACAGCAGCTTTATATAGTTTTAAAATCTGTATTCATTGTTATCTAACTGTTTTTCTACTATAAATATTAAGAGAGTTTGGTAGTTGTCAGAAAAAAAGTGAAAATCAACCATGGACACTGTTAGACTTTCTATTCTAAAAACAATATTTAAATAAGTTTTTAACTTATTTCATTTTGTTTCAAAAACTTAACCAGAAATGTTATGATATCAAATACAGTTTAAATGGCTGTGGTCAATATTAGTTTTTAAACAAATATTCCTTAATGTTAATTTTCTATTATTTGAAATTTGGCACACTGGTTTGGTTTGAAATTTAAACAAAATCAATACAGCCAATTTTGAAAAAATTAAAAATTTCTGTTTTCGTCTCAAATTTTCTATTAGAGTATTCAAGTCTTCATTTTATCTTCTTTTTTTACAAGGTGATGATAACCAAGAGATTTTTTTACCTGTAAACAACAAAGAAAAACTTATATATAGCCGGCCAAACGTAAGGTGGCACTTGGGCTTGGCGAGCCGAGGCGACGGACCCTTGGCGAGGGGAGGGTGGAGGTGCAGGTAAAATCCTTTCAGAATACATTGACCCACCCGCCCACCCGTGATATATGTCAGATCTTTTTAGCAATATACAAGCGGCTGCCAATAAATGTTCAAATTTTTAATATGGGAGTCAGAAAACTACAGTTATCCAGAAGTAAGACAAAGGTAAATAAAAGGTAAGCTAAGTAGAAAAGGGAGTTTTAATACGTATATATGTTATTTGCTATGAGTTACATTTATATGCTAATTATTTACTTATTTATTATAAATAAGTAAATTTTATTATAAATAATTTATTATAATTATTTATTTACTTATTTATATGCTGAATAGAACAGCTTACTTACGGGCCAATGGTTATGCCCAGCGTTAATTTGGCCGTCGATATTTTCAGAACGACGAATACAGGTTTTCTACCTAGGAGCCAAGTGCCAGCTTACGTTTGGCCAGCTATACTAGTGACGTGGTCATCAAATATTATAATAGAAATTCTTAACATGTTACTTCTTTGTTACCAGGTCTACATGCTGAGTTTCGATTGATTGAATTTCAAAGAGATTCTTCTTGGTTAAAAATAAACCCCATACACCTAGAAAATAACAGATATTTAAATAAGCTAACAAATATCCTTATTGTTTTTAGGAAGTAATACCAGAACTGGGGAAGTATGGTATCCTTGTTGAAGTAAAAGCTTGTGGTTTGTCATTACCTCTGTGTGACGGAGCTAGTCTCTGCAATGTAATACGGAGAGTAGGTTGCAATAGACTGCCAGCAGGACAAGATATAGCAGGCATTGTGCGTGCTGTTGGTAGTGATGTGACTAGTATGCGTGTTGGTGATCAAGTAACAGGTTGGTAAATCATCATATTTTGTGATTATTTGTGTTTTTTTTTAAGTGATCACATACAAATATAATGAGGGTCTTTTTCGTTAGATTCCAACATGTGTTTTGTGATTGAAAAACAATATGATTTTTAAGTTTGTTAAATAAATGAAATAAAATATTTGATTGATAAATATTTTGAATTTAAACTTAGTTGTCATGTCATGCTACTCTTATCAGCTGTCTTGTCACTAAAAAATTACATATTAAAATCACTATTGACGTGGTCATGTTGGTTCTCTGCTTATATCTGTATGAAGCATTAGCCTTACCAATTATATTTCAGTCCCAAAAAAGATTTGTATGCATGTAGCAACTGAGGATGATGACTTAGTCATTGAAATGTTTTGAACAAATAAAATATGTATTGTAAATAATTATTGTATTTTATTTAGTAACAACACATTGTAAATATACCTATTGTATAGCCATCTTATTGAAAAAACAGAGACTGTGCTGCTTAGAATTTGCAGTGAATTCAAATTATTATTTTACATATGCATTTAAATATTTCCAATTTATATTCTACAATAATGTAATATTGTGTTTAGATACTTAAACTGAACATGTTGTTATGAGTTGTCGGTGCTCACGTCTTGGTGATTTGTTGTAAACTGGAAGTTTATGGTTATTGTGGATATTGTAACAGAGTTTTTTATAGCTCATTTCCATTATTTCCTTTCACCTAACTTCTGTAGGAGAGCAGCCTAGTGTAGTTATCTCATTGGAGTTGGAATCCAGTGGTGTTGTGTTTTTCGTGTTATTATACTCTCTGTCTTCATTAGTCTAAAGCGAAGAAAGTAAGGGGAAAAAAATCTCTAATTTTGTGGAATGTGTATATAAATGAAAATGAGGCAAAAAATTTATCTGACGGACACTGTTATATTTTTCAAAACAACTTCATCCCAGCTACAATAAAACTGGAAGATGTGTTAGGCGATTTTCGTCAAATTTGGAACATTTATTGTGTTTTAAAATGTATTGAACAAGTTTATTAGCTACAATAAACAGAAGTGCGTTTTTTAGCGATTTGTACATTAAACTAAACAAATTTAATTTAAATTATAAATAACATAATATATTAGAGATCGTATAGAGCTCCTTTTACATTTCAATGCATAACACATAAAGAGTTATGTAAACTAATGGTCTATGGAAAGTTGAACTTTGATTTGATTCTAACTGTCATTGGGGATTAACAACACATTTTTAATTTTATTATCTATGTATGCAGTTATAGGGTACAACAAATTACCAACTAATAACATGTTTTAATTAAGAAGTATTTGTTTAGGAATAATACCTGTGGATTATGAACAATCTGGTTGTGCAGAACAAATAGTCGTGCAAGAATTTGATTTGGGTGAGTAAATTATTAAGAATTTGAAACGAGAGTTGTAATTATATTGTAAATCTAGTGAGAAGTTGGTGATTTAAAAGTATTCTAGAGATTTATGATCTATAATTATGAATATTCTATAAAAGGCAGTAGTGGTTTATCATTTTTATTAGTATAATGGGCATATAATTTGAATATAATTTAAGAAGGACTATTTCCTAATTTTCCACTTATACAAGGTTTGTTGAAAAGAATCCAACTTGAATATTCCCACCTAAATAAATCAATTGTGGGAGATGTCCTTCAATGGGGAGGTAGAGGGTACATTTTGTTCACATATGTGAACTTTCCTTGCCTATATGTAGCTTCAGTCACTGGCAGATAGCTGGCAAATGAGGGTGAGTATTTGGTATTAGGGTAATAACGGAACAACTTAAGCAGCAGTATTAAATCCTTCTTGGTGATACCCAAGTGGAAGATTCAGCAGACTTTAGTTGATGATACTATGGGCATCACAAAAATTAATAAAATAATACAACACTTTCAAAAATAACCGCATAACAATGGAAAGTTATCACATTCCCTCAAGAAGACAAAAGGACGAAACCATTGACCAAGTACAGAAATTGATCATAAGGACCGTCCTGTCATCATCTGGGAACTCATAAATGAGTTCAGTATAAGCAATGCTTTGATATTTAACAAACCTTCGTACTTCAAAGTTAATAGTTACTTCTACCCTCAGGGGCTCACCTATTGAGAGTACTTGCATGCCCATCCCGAGGTACCTAGCTGGATCTACACCTTTTTTCATGTAATCTTAAATTAGATCCCCATGTTTCCTTTCTGGCCTCTCTTGAACATACTTTGTTCTTTTTTGATCCTACTGCTTTAGAGATGTCGAGGGTTAGGAGTCTTTATTTTATGTTCTTTTTTCCTTTTTACTTACTCAGTATACGAAATATAGGGTAAGTTTGGTAATCATCACATTTAATGGCATCTCGAAAAGTAAAAAAAGTGATTTTCAACATGCCATTTTGTTTTTTGTCATTGTCGTCTGTTTGTAAGCACACTAAAATAAAAATAGAAACGTGAAGGGATTATAGTGTGCTCATATATAACCCTATTGAAATTCAGAAAAATCTAATTTAAAATGTCAAAATGGTGGCCTTTTTAAACAATTTTTTTTTTAAATATCTTGTGTGTTATTTTACTTATAACACACTAATTTAGGTACAATTTTCCAGGTTTCAATTCTGCATGTATTGATACCCAACCCCACCTCTCTGAAATTATTGTCAACAAAATATAATTTCATTTATTATAAATGTAATTTATTATAATTTTCATCTAAATTTTATGTGGGATTCATTAAACACAGGAAGCAGTAGACAGCTGTTCACTTGATGCGGCCAGCTGATTGTCAGCAAATCTTATCATGCGAGGTGTTGTTTCCCCTCCCATTATTAACTCTGCCCCATTGGTTCTCCTGCTCCTCTCCCAACCCTTACTACCACTCTCTGCCTTCCTCTTCACAATTAACAACAATTACAACAGTTCATACAAAAACCCACAAATGATGTCGTGGAATGTGACAACTCCTTTTACATAAATCTATGATGTTTTAGAATGTTGTTACTATTTTAACATATTTTTAATTCTTATCAAAAAATGAAGCAACAAGGGAAAAAACTAAATTCAATCTCAATCAATATAAAGTTGTAACATGTTTCAATTCTGTAGTCAAAATATTGTATCTATTATATTTACCTGACATATTTTTACAGCAATAAAACCAAACTGTGTAAGCTTTGTGGATGCTGCAGGATGTGTTGGAGAGTGTGTTCGAGGTTACTTAGCACTGCATTATCTTGCTCGGCTTGTTAGCGGAGATACAGGTAATTTGTTTAATTGATATAATTATTTTAAAAAATAAAATTTGAATTTTATACAAAATATTAAGATCACCTTTTTATTATGTAATAAATTTGAAAAATATTTATAAAAGGTTTTGGTAAGTGCAATATAAAAAATACTTGTGTGTAATTAAATTATTTATTAGTGGAGGAATATTATAGAGGCATATAATCTGATAAGTGTTTGGTTCGAGACAAGCAATTTCTTTTTTGTTTATTGGTTTAGGGGTTAAGATAAGTATTCAGTTTTATTCCGTAGTGCAGGAAATATACGGAACATAAAGTTTACATTGAAGTTGGAAAATAGGTTGTTTTTTTTTAATATCTTGAAGGGGATATAATGAATGGATTTAATAAAACTGGTGACAAAATGTTTATTACAAGCTCTAGAATAATAAATCCGATTATTACTGTTTATAAAAAATAAAAACCTTCCAGATCAACAATAATAAACAAAAAAATTGGTTTGGTTTAATCTAACATGTTTCATCATTTTGTGTATATAAAAACTAATACAAGTGATAAACCTAGAAACATGAAAAACCTTTATATTCTAGAAACATTTTGTATTAATTTTTACAAACGATGGCAAATAAACCACATATGAGAAATCTATCATTAGCAAATGACTTTAAACCTGAATAAACAAATTGCTATTTCTATACAAATAATTGATAAAAATAATTTATTGCTATATGTGATAATGCTACTTGAATTAAGTAAAAAAACGACACTCATAATTTCAGATCAAAATATTGAACTTAACTTCTAAAAATCGTGAATAATGCCTGAAACAAAACAAAAAAATTATGAGAACATTTTTTAGTTTACTGTCAAAAAATTCAGTGGGAATCACCATAGAAAGTTCTATAGGAAGTTTTTGATAATACTATTTCCTGTCGATATTGCAAGAAATAATCGAATTGAATATGTTTACTCTTTGACTTTGCTGTTTCCAAATTGAATAATTTTGTTTGTAGCCAAATATTTCCTTTAATTATCTATTATTGTTGCATTAGTTTTCCATTGGTTTGTGTTATATGTTGCTAAGGTTAAAAAAATAAATCATGTATAATAAAGAGGAATGGTTAAGCGCTTGTCACAGACATTGATTGTTTAACTAACAACGTCACAGTAGATATTCTTAAGTGCCGAATCAATGTCAGTATTAGATAATTCAGTGGTCAATAATGTCATAAAATGTTATTTATTTATTACCGCTGATAAATGTATGAACTTCATATTTATAGATATACAGGAAAAAAATTCATGTCACTTCACCCAACATAAAAAATAAAAGTATTTTTTTTTTTTAGAAAACAATGTATTTATTTAAAAGAAATCTTTGTTGTTATAATTTTATTGTTCATCAAATTTCATATCTATCTTTTTTTTAAATAAGCCATAATTTCTAATACAGTCATGTAAACTATAATATATCATCATCATCTTTTGGCATTTTAATCTTGGTGGGGTATTACACATTCAGAGAATTTGAGAGCTAGGGGTCTCCATTTTATATTCTTTCTTCCTTTTTATTCTATGATCATTATGACTGAGTGGATTTTCTCCTTTAAACAATAAGAAAAAAATCTGATTTTCTCTCTTGGCCTACATATCCTCATGGCCTTCCCATAAGTCTTCTTCCCTTTTTCAATCTCTCTAGTGCTCTTTTAAGCATTATGATTTCTTCTATCTTTATTACATTGCCAAACCTTTACAAATGTTTCTTTTTTGTGTTTTTCAATGATTCAATTTGTCTTGAAGGCCTTTATTCAATTCTTCCTCGTAACATTTTCTATTCCTGTCAAAAAAATCTTCTCTGTCGCCTGCAGTCTGCTTAGACCTATTTCATCCACACTGTAATCCATGTTAAAATTGGTTGATAGTACAGTTTATATTACATTCTTTTAGCCCCTTTCCATTGCTATATTATATCCTTCACCATGTTGTAAAACTGGCCACTCCTCTGTTCCTACCTGCTCTTATATATTCCATTGGTAATTCCTTCTTAGGTAATTCAACTTGTAAATAATAATAGGAGTTTATTATCATTTATTTATATTTGCTTTTGTTTGCCCCACATTATGGTGACAAATTATGAAATTATAAAACTCACTCCATGTAGTATAGATTCAAAATAATGTAGAAAGACACAGAATTTGGGTTATAATATAAATAAATTTATTTTCTTCTAAAATATAAGATTTTCTTTATCAAAATAATTATTTACGTATTATTTTTATTAAAAGAAAATTGTTACTTATTAATTTTATATACAATGAGCTCTCTCTGGTTACGAGTACGAGAGATCAATATATGTCTATTGTCCAAAAGAAAGTCTATTGTTCAATTTGTATAGATTAAAATTTTAATATTGTAATGTTGTATGGTTGAGTTCAAAATAATATTAATTTTAAATAAAATGTTCATAATTTAATAATAATTGTTCTCTTTCACTTTGACTGATGGTCCAATAACTTTAGTAAAATTTGCTTTCATACTCAAGGCAAGTCTGAAGTGTAAATTTTTTTCTTTTAAATTGACAACATTACTTTCCTTAGTTGGCTTAGCTTGGGTTTACTTATCCTCTACTTATATCTTTCATTAAATAATAAATTATTGCCTCCTGGGTATATTGTAATTTCTTTAAAGTATACTTTAGTTCATTGGTTAACTGTTTTTCCATCTCAAATTTATAGATATAATGTTCAAATTTTATATTTTTCAAGAGGAACAACTTATGTCCAACTTAGGTAAAGTATTCAATAGATGTTATTATTTCATTGTTGCAAAATTTGGCTTGTGTTTCACTTAAACAAAAATATCTTCTTTCTATACACTTAATACATCTTAGTTCACCGTCATAACTTTTTAGTTTAATTTATAATTTCACCATTTTGATTTACTAAATTTTAATTCCTTGTCTCTTCTTGAAATATCTAATATAATGTTTTTTATCTATTTACATTTTCATTTAATCATAATTATTCTATATTATTTAAATTATACAAACTAACAAAGTCTTTTCTACTTGTATTTGTTTCCCTCGGTTGTTTTTAATCTTGGTAGGCATGTCTTATGCTCACGGAACCCTACTACAATTATTGTGTCTTGAAACATAATGTTCTAAGTAAATGTTTATATTGTTCTAAATTAATTTTAAATTCTCTTTGTGTATCTAAATTACGCCTATTTACCTACTTCCCATTGATAATAAATTTCAATGCTAAATGTATCTTAATTTCCCATATTTATGAGTTATAACCTATAATTACCAAGTTTGTGAAATAGTGTTTATTGTTTCTACTGGTTATTATTCTACTTAATATATTTGTCTATTATTCAAACTTTATCTAATATTATATTATACTTTAAACTATATAATCGTTACCCTTTTTTATCGTCTTTTGTTAACAGTCTTATGTCTATCCCTCTCGATTTGCTATTTAGGTTATATGGGTTAGTTTCTTATATTAATATTTAGGTTTATTTCTGACAAATGTTATTGTCCTTGTTTGATTTTTGTTTTATATTATTTAGGTCCCTTCTGTTTTATTTATTTATTTCAAAATTATTATAATTCTACTTTGCATGCTAAGATAGGCCTAGGCTATATTTTGACTTGTCACAAACTTATCTACTCTTTCGAGATCCTTTCCTTCTAGTTTCACTTCCTTCTTGGTACTTTGTTTTTGTCTACCTTCAAAATTTCACTGTTTTCTAAATTTATATTCAATCCGTGCTTCCAAAATGTCGTTGCCTTTTGGCTAGTTCTCTCTTCAGTTTCCTTTCAAACCATGCATCTACTAAACTATACAGATACAGAACATCAATTAATGAGCTTGTTACTGCCTAAAATTTCAAGAAATGTTTTCAGTTCCAAAAAAAAGTTTTATTTTTATCCACCATCAATTGGAATTTATTACCATTCTGACAAATTTTTTTATTATAATTTTGTTATTTTGAATACAAAAATGTCTTGTATATTTATAAATTATTGATTAGTATATGAATAATTTAGAAATTAAACAATATTTTTCTTTATTCATTACAGTGTTGATAATTAATGGAGCAAGTTCTTTTGGAAGCGTATGTATACAGCTGGCGTACCATTGGGGAGCTAAAGTTATTACTACTTGTGCCTCATCTGATGAAAAACTTTACTTGCAGACACTCGGACAAAAAATTGGTTTGCAATTTATTAATTCAAATATTGTTTCATTAGTATAAGTATTTGATGTCAACTCATTTGCAGACTTTCATAGAACCAGTTTGATAGCTTAACAAGACCCAAAAACTCCTAAAAACTCATTGCTTTTATTGTTAATCACTGTCCGTTGGGTAATAATAGCCAATAGAAGAGTAAGAGTACCACACGATTGTCAATTCGAACAGCTCCCTAAAGGAGGTTACCGACATCTTGCAATACTATAAAGTTGTGTAAATAAGTAGTTTTATTAAATTTGTCTAGTTTTTGTTTTAATAATTTAAACATGTTTAGTCTAACTGATAAATTAATTAACTTTATGTCAGTGGATTTATTTATTGGTTTAACAATTTTTGCTGAAACGTTAATAATTAATTTCCCTGTAATAATAGTAGTAACCCAGTATAAAAATAAATATTAGTTTTCAAGGGAGGTTTCTTGCAATTTAAGTGTAACAACTTCTATTACATTTATTTATTTAGTTGGAAAAATATTGTTGTTGTTAAGAAATTTCTGAATATTTTTTATAAGAAAGGAAAGCAGCTACGGATGTATTTTTTATTTTTAATTATTCGTTAAATTATGCTCTTTGCATTAGAGTTCTGTAAGTAAGTTGTTTTATTATATTTCCATAATATTTTTTATTAGTTAAACAGTAGTTTTTAGTTTTAATAATTTAAGTACGTTTAGTCTAAATTATATACAGTAGAACCCCTCTTAACCGGTCTAGTCGGGACTGACACCCGGGCCGGTTGCCCGTTTGGCCGGTTAATCAGAGGTTCCCCTGAAAAATCGGTTTTCATTGAAAGAAAGCTTATTTAATTAGGTAGCGCTAAGAATTATGCAATTAAGATGTTATTGCAACTCATTTTATTGTACATAAATGTATCTTATATATTATGTTATGTATATTATACATCAAACATGAAAAAATTAAACACTACAAAGCTCGTTTACAGATTCCCCTCTGTCAAGTCTTTTGACACATTTAACCGCGTCTCAAACGAAACCAACACGCTTCCGTTGTTTTCGTAACTCACTCATTTTTATTTACTGTAATATACCCGTCAAAGACAAGAAGAAAACTGAAAAGAAATGTTATATTTTTCACAATGTATACTAAAATGATTCGTGGAAAAAAAGCGGTCCATCAAACGTTTTTGTGGGTGTATGTCTGCTATACCGACGGTTGCCAAAGCCGCGGTGTTTTTACGGCGCCGACAATGGGATACCGCTATCGACAAAGTCGTTTGATATCGCCGCCGCTTTGGTGCCGCGGTGTTTTTACGCCGCCGACAATGGGATACCGCTATCCACAAAGTCCTTTGATATCGCCGCCGCTTTGGTGTTTCAATTACAATTTATTTTCGGAAACTCTCATCCAACCAGTACACTACGATATAGGCCGGTTAATCCGAGGACCGGTTAATCCGAGGCTGGTTAACAGAGGTTCTACTGTATTAACATTATCTCAGCGGTACTGACATGTTTCTCTTGTAAACATTTTTTGCTTTAACGGTAATAATTATTTCCCCTGTAATAATATTAATAACTCAGTACAAAAATAAATATTAGTTTTTAAGTGAGGTTTATTTCTAATTTAAGGGGAAAGATTTCTATTATATTTATTTATTTAGTTGGAAAAATATTGTTTTTGTTGAAAAATTTCTGATGATTTGAAACCAGCTATAGATGTATTTTTTTAAACTGTTAGTTAAATTATGCTCTTTGCAACTAATTGTGATGTAAAATAAAATACAGTATCTATGATTTTTCCGAGCACCTTAAATGAACTTTAATTGCAGAGTAATTGTAGTGTCAAGCGCTATCACAGCAGTGAAACAAGTTGGCATACCCGCATGGTCCTTAGGCTGTTTACTAGCTCCTAACTCAATAGACTTGACTCGTGGCGGCTTGTATAGCATTATTGTAAAGAAGCTTTACAAAGCTAAGACAAAGAGTTTGAAAAAACTACCAGAATTGTGAAAAAATGGTTACATTCTTCATCAGCAATAGCTTATATTTTCTGTGGCCCAGCCAAGGAGCCCACCAAATAAAAACCATAATAAATATAAATTTGGATGTAATGGGAAGGGATTCTAATAATAATATGAATTAGCACTTGCGATTTTGTTGAGCAGTGCAAGATCACGTAGAAAGGGGGGAGAGATGAAGAGTGGAGGGCTGGAACCAGCGAGCCGAGCGGGAGTCTGTTCCGAGAGTTGCGAGAAGGAAGTTGAACGGCAGACCGCATCGGGACAACGTCAGTCCATTTTCGGCCATGTGCTATATAATTAATCGGTATGCTTTTCGGCCACAATTAAGGCTTTATCTAGCCGTTATGTCTTTTTTATAAATTATAATCATTTCTGTAATCTTCTAATTCGGCGCTTAAATAAAAGAGAACATTTAGTTTAACTTACGTTGCGTGCGTTCATTAGCGTCCTAACCCGACTACTTGGCCCATCCTGACAAGATTCGGCTAAAGTGTACGCGTTCTCCAGCCAGCCGGAGCTTCCAGCTGGTCAAAAGAAGTGGAGACGGTCACATTTCTAATAACAGTATTATTTGCTAATAGGTATAATAATACTAGATCCTTAATAGTTATTTAGTGATAAGCACAAAGAAATATGATTTATATAAAATTATTATATAAAATTAAAATAACTCATGTACAAAGAATATTATACTGATGAGTTATGTTTACAGTACATGTTGTTGATATGGAAGAAAAATCAACACTTCGGGCAGCCTGTATGAAAGAAACAGCCAACTTGGGAGTGAATATTGTAATAGATCAAAGAACTCCACATTGTTCACAGGTATATTACTGTTAACATGTTATAACAATTCAAAATGATGTTGAGAAATAAATCTGTACAAAATAAAATTAATTTAAGAATTCCTTAAATCAAAACAAACACTGGCGCGATATCTAGCGGTAAATTTCTACAACGTACATTAATCTATGTAATAACCAAGATTTTAATCATTTCCAGTCATACAAAAAATAAATAAATCCAACAATTCACCAATTATAGGTGCTATATCATCCATATAAAAAAAAAATAACCGTAAAAACCTGAGTTATCCATAAAAATAAATATGTCTGAAGCAAAGATAAGAGATAAATAGAATTCCATCGAAATAAGACGAGGTTGTTACAATACATTTTATAGGCCGTGAACAGAAACAGCGATAGAATTTTATTAACTACGAAAATACTAGACAATTACGAATGAAATAAATATGGCCTATTGATAGATCACATATGTATACATATTTTATCTCATCTAAAATATGTCCGAGGATATTAAAATATTACAGAAATAGTCTAAAAGAAATGAAAAGTCTGAAGAAAAGATGGCCGCTGGATCTGATATTCAAAACGTTTTAGTATAGAAAAAGGGAACACGATTCTGATTGGCTTAGGTTAACATATGATTGTATATGCGGGAATCTTAAATAATATTAGAAATAATGTTATGTATGTTAGTTTGTAAGAATTAAATGATGCAAGAGAAGTTATTTAAATCCCATAGTATGTCTTAAACAATAATTTTAATAATAGTAAACTCAGTAAATGTAAATGTAACTATTAAAAGTTTAGTTTTGTGTAATAGGGTCATAATATACCATTTTATCTTCCCATATAAGAAGAACAAGAAGCAATGGATTAAATAAGATATCTCTTTGCAAAGCTTGAATTCTACAAGAATAAAAGAAAAAAGTGGATTGTTGAATAAGATCCCAGACTGGACAGATGGACCTCTGGATCTAATAAATTTTAAAGAAGATTTTCAAGAAAATATTATTAATGTTTGTCTAAAATATATATCAGAAAGTTTCAGAAACCAAGTGAAAATAATTCTATATAAAGTGATTAATAATATCTTAGTCAAACTTAAGATAAAAAAAAGTGTGACTTCAGAGCCAATTGGGTGAGACCTAATTTAATTGATTTGAAATACTTTGTTATAACTAATAGCCTAGTAGGCAGATCTTATATTCAAAATATAACAAACATTATTGAATATCAATTTTATCTGTTTAAAGTAAACAGAATATCCTAATATAAACTTTTAAATGTGTACCCAAAGTGATTGATACTATGAAAACTTATTTCCACAATCATTCATCCATTAACCTAAAAATAACTTTTATTTCATTGATTTATTTTATGTTAATTTTAGGCTTGAAATCCTTACTTCCTTGAGATAAGCCGCTCTTACCTTAACCCCGAGAAAGAAACTCATAATATATAGACAATTAATTTCATTTTATATTATGTTTAATATGTATCATTTTTAAAAAAATAATTAATAATTATATCAGATAGTTCTGATAATAGAATAAATAGACACTCATTAATGAAAAACATTCTAAGGAGCCATAAATAGCCCTAATTAATAATTAGAATTATAATATGTTATGTATACCGATTTAATCTCTTTGCTGTGTTAATAATTTCATTGAACAATATTCATATAAAACAAGAAAAGGATTTTTCTTTTAATAAAGTTTAATCATACAAAAATTTTGTATGAATATCAATAAATAATTTCATTATTGTAATCAATTGTTACTTTATTTCTTTGTATAATTTTATTATTATTATTATTATTATTATCAATTCATTTTACTATTTTAACATGTAATTTATAAATTTAAATATTTTGAAGAAAATATTAATATCAAAGTTATATGCACATTTCAATGTTTTGTAAATTATTGTGTTATAGTTTAACACTTATTATTTAGATGTTAAGGTTTTAACTGTTTGAATTATAATATTGATTATTTTTATTTATTTTTGTGGCTTCACATCTTTAATTTAAGCCCATTGGGCAAAGATTGGAGGAGCACTGAAAAATGCTAACTGGCAACTTGACTCGAATCTGAAGTAAATTTAAACTCAGCTATATGCCTATGGCAATTATACCACACCCTTTATTTATATTTATTAGATCAACTCCTTTTAAAATAATAGCAGATTTGTTAAGGAGTAAGCTGTAAGGTTTTACATATTTCAAGTCCTACCACTTGTAGCTTTGTTGCAATCAATTTTTGTTTATTGTTAACCCATGTCAGTTAGTTTAACCTTAACTGGCAATCCTATTTTGTACATAATGCAGGTATAGCCTATACTATAAATTGCATAAGAAAAATAGAAAGTGAATATATAACATTTTATACATCAATTTGTCCAGAATATATTTTTGTTTGTTTATAAATATATTTCTTATTTTTATGTTAGCTGGTATTTGAAAAAAGAAAAAAAAGTACTTTATTTAATAAGTTTCCTGATATATAACATTAAAATGTTTTTACTAAAATATAAAAAAGGAGGACAATTTAGTTTAAATTTAAAATATATAATTAATACACAGTAAAACCTCTATTATCTGAACTAACATGGTGCTGGGTGATTCTGGATAAGCAAAGTGTTAATAATTATTAAAACCAAACTCACAAGACAATTTGCAAAAATAAACAATCATTAAATAAGTTTATTCAATAACAAAATATGCATGCTGACTAAAATATGCATAAAGTAACAGTTACATTTGACATCTATTGAAAAGAGCTTAATTGATTTTGTCAAATAGAGAATCAAACTTCAGCACAGATGATTTATATCATAAGTATTTGATAGTTTGAGTTTATTGACTTCCCTCAGGAGTTCACTACTAGTGGAGTATGGTTGTGACAATCCCAAGGGACTCTAGTTGGATTTATACCTTTTTTCATATAGTTTGGATTAGATTTATCTCTTTTATCAGGTCTCTCTTGACCAATTCTTGTTCTCTTCTGATTAGAGTATTCGAGGGTGAGGTGTCTTTATTTTATGTTTTTTCGTCTCTTTTGTATAATGATGATGACTGAGAATTTTTTTGCCTTCAAACAACAAAGGGAAAACCATGTTTATTGATTGGTACTATTTTCGATTCGATTTAAAAAGAAAGAATATAAATTTTTAATAGCATTAGCTAACGGAGAACACACTATTGTACCGGAAATCCAGCTTTTGTTAAGTTCCAGTGTTAATATGTTTTGGTAAATTTCCAGAGTTCCAGAAACATTGGAGATATGGACTCAAATCTAAGTAAAGACGAAGACTTATCATTGCCTAACAATCATGACATAATTTCTTGTTTGGCGGTAGGATCTCATTGGATTACAACAAATGCAAACTTACAGGTAATTAGACACATTCATATACCATAGTTCATGGGTAATTTTAGGAGTTAAAAAATATATAAGATGATACCAGACTGTCTTGGTAAGTATAGAGTCTAGTGTCGTTTTGACACTTGGGTCCGGCAAATGAGACTGTTATAAAACTGATTATTTGTTTGGGCTTCATTTAATAACAATCGATGGTTGAATATACTATATTTTAATATAACCTTGTTATCATCATTACAAATAAGAATACGATATCAGTTAGTTAATTATCTAGATTAATACAATGGTTTTACAGTGAAATACTTATAATACACAGTGCAATACTTATTGCATTGTATAATTGTACAATACTTATAATTTACAGTGAAAACCATGTTGCAACAAATCAACATTATTGCGACAATGTTAATTTAGTTTTTCTTTATATAGGCTGTTCTATACTAAGTTAATACAAAAACAGAGTACACACGTTGCTTACTCACTTCTATTCCTGAAGCTCCATGTGTCGGATTTTGTGATCCTCAATTTCTAGGAATTCGCTGCAGGAACTGGATCACTCCTTGCAGACAATTTCCTGTCAACAACTCTTTGCCAATCCCTAACCTTCCGGAAACTCTGTGCCAAGTCTGACCGTCGATTATTTCATGTTTCTATAGCTAACCATAACCCCACCATAACTTTAAATATATTGTATATTTATTAGTGATAAACGTAATCAGATTTACAAACAACTATAATTATGTGTTTCAGTTGGACCCACCACATTCACGCCAATTATCCTGTCAACAACTCTTTGCCAATCCCTAACCTTCCGGAAACTCTGTGCCAAGTCTGACCGTCGATTATTTCATGTTTCTATAGCTAACCATAACCCCACCATAACTTTAAATATATTGTATATTTATTAGTGATAAACGTAATCAGATTTACAAACAACTATAATTATGTGTTTCAGTTGGACCCACCACATTCACGCCAATTATCCTGTCAACAACTCTTTGCCAATCCCTAACCTTCCGGAAACTCTGTGCCAAGTCTGACCGTCGATTATTTCATGTTTCTATAGCTAACCATAACCCCACCATAACTTTAAATATATTGTATATTTATTAGTGATAAACGTAATCAGATTTACAAACAACTATAATTATGTGTTTCAGTTGGACCCACCACATTCACCCCAATTATCCTGTCAACAACTCTTTGCCAATCCCTAACCTTCCGGAAACTCTGTGCCAAGTCTGACCGTCGATTATTTCATGTTTCTATAGCTAACCATAACCCCACCACAACTTTAAATATATTGTATATTTATTAGTGATAAACGTAATCAGATTTACAAACAACTATAATTATGTGTTTCAGTTGGACCCACCACATTCACGCCAATTATCAATGCGATGTGCTAGTATTGGTTTCCTGTTTGATCAGGCGTGGCTTCTCGGCAGCACCCAACAAGGAAAATATCAGCACATCTTGATGGATGTTGTAGAGAAATTGTCTACCCACACCATTCGGTAAGTAATTATTAAATACATGAAATGTTCAGGAGGAGTGGTGGCCTAAACCTATTTTACAACTTTCTAAATAATAAAGCATTAATAAATCCCTTACACCTGTCTAAGTAAGGATAGGAGACACAGGCTTACCTTGGAAAGACAGGATTTAAAGATCTAAATCATATTGCTGATAGAATAAAAAACATGAAGCATCAGCTAACCACATAAAAAATAGCTTACAATTAGCCTTTTTCGGGACAACAACAATAAAATTAAACAGCAGAACAATTAAATAGTGCATATAGGATGAACATTGCAGCACAAAATGAATAGGTAAAACAAAATAGATGTGTATTAAGTATTATTATAAATTATGTTCGATTTTGTGATGAATTTGAATTTGCATTAAGAGGTCATGATGAGAGAAATGAGTCAAGTAATCCTGTTGTGTTTAAAGGGTTGATTAATTTCAGTGCTGACTTAGATGTAGTCCTAAAGAGAAATCAAGGTCAGAAATCAAGCTATAGTATTTAAGCTACAGTATCTAAAATCATCCAAAATGAACTTTTGCAAATTATGTTAGAGGTCTGTCATAAACACTTGTAATCATCAAGTTTTTCAAGCACCAGCCGCCACTGGTGAGTACGGAATCCCGAGGAACCTATCTAGATACACACATTTTTTAAGTACTTAGGAAATCTTTTACATTAACAAATATCATAATGTAAGGATAAATTTAGATTTTGTATGGATAGGAGACACAGGTTTACCTGTGGGAAATGGTGGAAAAAGCGATGATGTCACATCACACAATTCTTTCTTAGTTATCACCAACTCTAATGTTTAGATATTATATGGGATGGGGGGTTGCCACTGGTACTCACTATAGGTGTGCTCCTGGGGGTGATTCTATGTTATCTATCTTATGTATAATGTTATAAAATTTCTTTGTTCTAGGCCTAACATTCATCATACAGTAGGACCGGATGGTTTGTTTGAGGCGTGGCAAGAGTTAGCTGAAGTAACCGTGGGCAAAGTTGTACTTACGAGCTAAACAGCTCCGACTGAAAGCGTTGTTCAAAGTGCATTATATTATATTTAACTTTATATATATAATTATTTAATGTATTCAAATAGTGAAATAGTATCATACTTGTTAGAAATATTTTGTATATAAGAAGATGCTATTTTAGTTTATTATGCATTACTGCTCAACACTATTATTGCTGGTAGGAAAAGGAATAGCATAAAAAAGATGGTCAAATTTTAAGTGACCTTTTAGCTTTATTCCTTTTGGGAAAAAAATATTGACAAATTTGTGTATGTTCTGCTTTTACTTGTAAATGAAGCATTTTTTTTTAATGTTGAGCCAATAATTTTTACTTTCTCGCTTATATGTTAGTAAAGAGAAAGTATAGTAACCCTAAAAAAAAATTACTTCGAGTTAAAAATGATTTTTATAGTAATAAATAAGCATAAACTTTAAAAATTTTGATCTGTTATAAGGAAACATTAACAAACACAACATGCAGATTTTCTGAAAATTGGCATTAATAGTTTTAAATTCCTCCAAAGACTCAAACAATATTTATTGGTAATTTTTTCTCTGTAAATTTAATCTATCGAAATATGTGAAATACGAAAATTCAACAATCGGTGCTATCCAGAAAAGTATCTTTAGATTAAACGGCCGGATCAATTTTTATTCAAGGAGTGTAATTTTTTCCCTTGAAATGTAATTACAAAATATCTTTGAATTTTAAGATACCTGATATAAGGAAAATTTCACAAATGATGGGTGCACAGGAAAAACTATCAAAGTCACAAAATCAGACTTTTGAGAAAAATAGTTTTTATGTTTTCATTTAGTGTTAGGGAATCTAAAACTATTTTTTATATAGGTGCAGGATACATAATATGGTAGTGGATATATTGTTTACTATATTTTTCGATCATTTCCTTTTTTAATGTATAATAAAAAAAAAATTAAAAACCAACCAAATACACAACTTGCAATGTAATAACGATCAAAGTCAATTAACTATGATCTTTTCCAACCTGTATAACTAACTGCTTCTACCCACAAGAACTACCCTCACATGCTGATTCAATTTACACAGCAGTTGAAAGGTATTTTTGCTGTATACTTTTAATAAGTAGTTCTTACACATTAAATAAACTATGTGTAAATAAAGCACAATAAATCAATGAAATGAAAGAACTCTACTATTCAATTCTTGTTATTTTATGGTTATATAGTGGACTATATCATTATTAGATGGGAAAAAGTTCCTTTGAAGTAAAATTAATTAATGTAAATCCTTGTTATTTTTTCTTCTTAAACTTAATTGTCACCCATACCAGCTAAGGTGTCTTCACTGTCTGATGGCTCATCAGCACTGGTTTTGAGACTGTTGGTCATTTTCTTTCCTTCTGGACTGTAAAAGCGTTTTAAATATTGTAAATCGTATTTTGCAATGCTGATTGGCAACTGGTGTAGTTTTAGAGGCTTCTCAATGTGTACGGTGGGTTTGAGCACACTTGATTTGGCCCACCTGCCTTCAAATAGAGGTCAATGCAAAATAATTTCTGATATTACTTGAGTTACCAATATTTCTCTAATAGGCCATGTTGAAAATGCAGCACTTCTGAATACCTCACATCAGTCATCTGGTACTCCAAAATGTGATTTTACATTGATCAGTGCCATATTACGATCATACTCTAAATAAGTATGACATCTTAGAGGAAAAATCATTGTGAAAGAGTCAAGCAATCATATAGTGTGTGCAACATGGTACATGAACTTGAAAACAAAATAATTCTTATTCTGGCCCAAACATTAATCACAGAATATGAGGAGGTGCTTCACCGTATGGGGCATCTTAGTAGTCAGGTAGTCGTATACACATGTAATGACTTCGTCAGAAACTTTTTTACTAATAGTTTTGTCATAAGTGTAAAAAAGGCTGTTTTAGTAGTAATTTCGTGTATATTAAAACTGTAAAACTTCAGCTGTCTTTTGTAGTATGTGTCATTAGTGATAATGTTGGGCCAACACATGGATGACTATCATCGTTTTTCCCTGCCACGTTTAGACTGTGATCGATATTCCACTGTTTAAGATGACTAATTGTTTTTAAATTATATACCTAAGCTTTAAAATGCAATTTACTCTGACTGTGAGGACTTTTTCGTGGCTTTTAACCTGCTATGTGATAGTCCAATGCAATATAAATATCTCTAATTTTGATTTTTTTGGCTATGGTCGTTTTTCCCGTGTACCCTTCAAATAAATCTTTTACAAAAATGAAACATATACTCTAAAAATTCATATAAACATTTTTTAATTTGGAGATATTTCTGTAAAAAAATAATGTTTGGACTCTAACTATAAATAGAGACCAAATGGCTGGTTAGATTTGTCCATTCATATTTGGAATTTTAAAGTTTTTAGGTCTGTAAGTAAGCACCTAAAATATAATTATAATCATTTATATTTTCAACACACTCCATAAAGATTTCCTCAAAAACAACTCGAATAATGTTGATGAAATTTTGCTCAATTATATAGGCCTAGCCTTAATGATTTTTGTAGCTCGTTTCTCTCAGAAAATGTATAGTTGGGAGAAAATTGTAAAATAACATGTCTTTAAATTAAATGATTATCTCGAATCATTAATTTGACAAACCAAATTTTGCAGAAAAATATAATTCTGAAACTAGTCTAAATATATTCTTATCTGCTGAAAATATGAGAACTATTAAAAAAAAAAGTAATATAATTTTTCCACCATTACAATATTTAGTACATAATTTTATAATATAACAAGTTTTGGTTTTGCCAAATTTATTGTAGCTTTGAAGGTCCCAAATAAATTGCTTTGATTACTATTTTCACAAAAATTCTGAATTGATCTAATAATCATTTGAAGCAAATAATGTCGTTGTTAGTATGGGAAATCTTCAGAAAATTGTTCACAGTTTTTTTAATGTGTAGCTGTGTATTAAGTGTTGCAAATTTACAAGCAAATATTCTTTTATCTTTATTAGTGTAAAGCATATAAAGACACAACAAAAAGACAATGTTTAAACTCTATTTCTTAAATTTAGTTATACTATATCAATAAAATTTAAAGTAATTTAAATTAATGAAACAATTTAAGCATTTTCAAGGCAAATAAATATGAACTGAATTTATACATTCCAATATAATATTTTATCTTTATTCATTTTTACTTTATCTTTGTTATGATAATGTTGGTTTTATTCTATTTAAATCAAAATGTTATTAATAAAGCAAATTATTGATTTGGCAATCCTGCTGCAGTACAGTTTTGTTAACTCTGCAACTGCCAATGTCTACTTTTATACAATAAATTAGGCTTTTGTTTCAACTTAATTTTTATCTGTTTCGGCTAATTTCGGTATTGTTCTTTAGCTAGAATCAAGCTTTCATATTGTATATACAACATGGAAGAAATTTAGTTTTGTATAAACCCAATCATTGTTTTTGTGAATCTGATTTCTAAAATTGTTTATTGAGCTCGATTGATTATTCAGATTGTAAATATAACATGACAAACACATTGTGTCGAAGTAGTGACATTAGAAATGTCAAAATATCAAAATGACCAAGCAGTACTGAGCATTTCCATCTTGTATTATTTTCTAATAATGTGTAATTTGTTAGTTTTATAAATAAATTGCAAAACCTATATTTTTTATTCTTTATAAAATTATGGCTGTTTTGTATATAATTGAATTGAATTTGTGGAAGCTGTGTCGTATTAAAGAATTTTGTTTAATCATCTTTTTTCCTTTTCCAAAGTAAAACAAAATAGTATTTTTCTTTTCATATTACATTGTTATGTAGGTTATGCCGAGGTAAAATTGAAAACAATACCATAATTTTAATTTATTTTCAATTTAGAAACATTAAAAACTCCCTAGTATTAGGGAAATCTACTTGGTAATTCTAGTGTTATTCCTACATATTTAAGTACATAATAATAGAAAATTTGCATATCGCATTAACGCACACTTTCATATATTATAGACTCTAATATACTACTCTACTTTTTATAAATTTTATATTCACAGCAGCCATGGCATTAAGTTTTCATTCTCTCAGTGGAATTGGTACCACCAATGAATGTATGAAAACTATCCAAAAAGTAACTTCCATTATGTTATTCGAAACAGTAGCCTACTTAGAAAATTTGTATATTATTTTTCTGTATATTTTAAATCAAATTAATGTGTTACATTATTTAACAAGCTTTTGTAATACACCATCATAAATTCTGCTACGCTTGCAATTCCTTGCATTTTAAAAATTAGTTCTATGAAGGTCATTTTCATGTGTATGAGAAAATGGTAATCGTTAAGTGCCAAATCTAGTTGTTGACAGTAGGGTGGATGGCAATATGTGGGTAGACATTGTTAGAAACTACCTCAGGCTTAACAAGCCGTAATGTTTGTTTTGAATGGGTTTTCTATGTAATGCAATTTACATACTTAATAGTTAGTAGCAAGCTTTGAAACTGCAGTATATGCAAAAAAAAATTGTCATATGATTGCCCAGATAATAAGTTGCTTTATAATTAAATTTATACAATCCAATTCACCAACTACGTGTTTATTTGATGTTATTTAAATTTAACGTATTGCTATATAAGCCTGTTAATAATTGCTGTAAAATACCCATTAAAAATTGAATAGCGTATATAGCACTGTTAAGTATCATATAAGTTCAATATACTATAAAAGAACAAATAATGTTGATCCTCATAATTTATAAATATAAACAGTTATACAATGCATTCTTTTTAATATATATTTTCATCAACCATGACATGAGATACTTAGAGTTTAATTTTAAATATACAGTAGGCTCACGACTATCCCGGTCTAACTGAGGTGGTCGGCTAACAAAAAAGCCAAATAACCCCAATGTTGAGAATAAATCACTTTCCGTACAATAAACATGCAAATTTGTATTAACTAAACTCAGTAGCAATTCATAGCATTTTTAACTTTTGTTTCATAAAAAAAATTAATCTTAATTTGATCTAATTATGTCTAGTTATGAAAGAAAAGTTAAATAAAGTGACAAAAATGTTTATAAAATCATAAAGATATTTCTTGTGTTTGTCACTTATATTTAACAAACCGTTATAAAATTACACAACCGATCATATTAAAATAAAAATGTACTAATAAGACAAACTATGGCTTATAAAAAACCGATCATGCCTTACATTTTCTGCTAACAGAGTACTGTAAAATATTTAGCACTGTGATTTTCTTGTACAGATTAGGAAAGACCTAAGGGCAATGCTTACTCAGCTTTCTTTAAATAAGCCTACAATTAGTTGAGATAAAAAATTACACAAAAAAAGTACTCAGGATATAGGCATATATTTCATAGGCATTTATTATTGATACGTATTGTAAATTAACTGTTTTATTTAGACAAAATTAATTGTCAATCTAAATTCATATTATTTATATCACAACCAGGGATGGATAGTCACGATTCTACTGTATTATATTTAAATTTGGTCTATTAATTGTTGTAAATATATGTATTATTGTAAAAGAACATGCCTGAAGACTCTTTAAATATTAATAAAGTTTTTTTGTATAAAATAATTGTTTGGAAGTTAATTATCCTATTTTTTCTAGAAAAATAAATACCCTATTTAAATTGGTTAGTTCATTCAAATGTAATAAGTGGAAGCTTAATTTAAAGTTAAATAAGGCTACAAGAACCTGTCACTGAAGCAGGCAAATATAAAATAAATGCAACCCTATTTATGTTTGAATTATTGACCTTAGTGTGTGAACAAATTTAAACTACCACAATGACTGCCTAGTATAAGTTACTATCACAAGCCGAATGTAGGAATGTACAAGCTTGCTCTTGAAAACATGAAAGTTATTTTAGAGATGAATATATTTTATGATTTATTGGTGTACAATGGCGTGTATGCCCTATTCACATTAAAATTAATTTGAGTATCCTTAAATTCCAAATGAGTTGTGAAAAAATTGGAAAAATTTAAACAATGATCAATTAAATCTCTGGATTTGGCATTGACAAACGATCTTCATTGTGGATGTATATTTTTAAAGAACAGTAGTAAATCTGAAAATATAAAGAACATGCATAATGATTTGCCACTCAGATTGATTAGAACTTTGACCTTGTTAAGATTTTTAGCTGATAGAAACATGAAAACAAAATTTTGAAAAAAAGACTAAAGTGAATTGAGTCCTATTTTTACTAAATGAGCTTCTTTTACCTCATCTTGTAATAGTTTCAGAATAGTCCTTCTAACCCTCATTGGTTCTCTTTTAGTGAGTATGATCTTGCAATCTCAAGGTACCTAGCTGGATAAACACCTTTTTTTATGTGGTCTTGGATTTGATGTAGTCTCTTAACTTTCCTATTAGGGCTCTAAGGCTATTAAAGTATTCAAGGACTAGGAGTTTTTATTTGGGTTTTTATTCCTTTTTATAAACTGATGATGACAGAAGTTTTTCACTTTTTAAAAAAGAGGAACAAATTTAATTTATGTTCCATTTAAACAAAAAATCAATTATTTTTTGTTATTGGGGCACAAACATTTTTCTATATATCTTGCCTTTTCATTTCCTTTAATTTGCTTGATCATTTATTGAAAATTTGTTTCAAAATAGGATTACTTAATTTTCTTAAACTTTGAATTAATGTAAAGCTCTATTGTATTGTTTAGACTTTATTTTGTATTTTTTAAACTAAAAATATATCAAGTGATGAAATCCTACATAGATCACTGAACACATACTGTTACCGCATATATACAAAATCTAAGACATTTATCTCTCTGCTTATACTTTATAGCTAGATGCTAGTTCTTACATTATCCCATTGAATAAATACCTAAAAATTTATATGTAAAGTTGATGACAATATATATATGAAAAATAAATAAGTGTTTTATCTATTTTCTGAGCGAAATTAAAGTTTAAAAATAACCCCCCACACTTCTGTTTAGAAGGATAATACTATAAAAATAAACATGTCTGTGGAATATGTATTGTTTTTGCTATATTAGCAAACACTATTACCAGATGTGGCCCTCAGGGGCTCGCTTATAGCGAGTATGGGCTTGCCAATCTCCGAGGGAACCTAGCTAGATTTACATCTTATCTTGGTTAGATCTCTCTCTTTCATCTTTCCTGACAGATCTCTCTTGACCAACTCTTGTTCTTTTCATACTCTGAGTATGGTCTAGGGGGTCTTTATTTTATAATCTTTTCTTCTGTGTTATATAGAGTTAGATAAGCTGAGAGGTTTAAACAACAAATCAAATCAAATAAAAAAAGATTATCTGTATTGCTTGAGCACATGAAAAAATAAGCTGACACAAAATTTGAGTGCTTTAACCTAATAATAAATGATGTCTGTAAAAAGAAGAGATGGATAATCTACTACAAAAAATATTAAAAAATGGAACATAGGATAGCAGAACTATTTCTATTATTAGAAAGGAAGTCTGTGGGATCAGAGAACCTTAAAATAGTTATTATTTGTGGATTACAGAGAGAAAAATGTTGACAACTGAAGCTAAGAATGTAAACAATGCATTTTGCATCTTCTGTTGTCATGACAACAACTCCTCTATTCATATGACTTAACATGAACAGCTGATTTATCAGCTCTCAAGGCTGAAAAGTAAAACCAATGCTTTTCGTATAGACTGTAGACTAGACACTTCCTGCCCTAGCGGAAAAATAACACATAGGCTATCTGCTATGTGTAGAAGGTTACTTTTAGTATTAGCTGCAGGAAAAAAAATTCAATATCCCTACTTTAAAATACACTACCTAAACAAAGGAATCAACATAATAGGCTATATTATATCTAACAATCAAGATTGTATAATTTTAAAAATTGATTTTTGTTTGTAAAAGATTGTTTACTAAATAACAATGTAATTATAGAGTATATTTTATCTTATATACTGTACTATATAAATCCTATTATATTAATCAAGTTTTGTTTTGTATAAGTAATGAAATATTTTACCATAAATATGATATAAAAAAATATTTCCCTCTTCAATAAAAAATTAAGGTTAGCATCGCAAACGGTAGTTTATTGTTATACTAAGGTTCTTGTACATACATTTTGGATATTAAAAATAACTAGGCCTATGATGGGTAAATTTAATTTTGAGCACTGTATTTAAAAAATCTGTGGTCGAGTATTAAGGTATATTTATATTATCTCTGGTCATGAGATAAATTTCACGATTTCATCTTGTTATATGCTCTGTGACTGTGACTGATACAAAACAAACCTTACCTTTTGATAAGAGGAAAGGTTATTAACTGTTTTAGTTAATTAAAAGGCAAGTGGTTGAGGTTTAGTATAGAAGTATAAATTATTACTCTAAAACTGCTGTATGTATGCCTGTGACTAGTTTTATTCGGAGTATAAATTTAACTTAAATACTGATAAAAAATTTAGGCTCAAATTTGGAACTTGTGGGGATATGCTATGAACCCTGATAGATTGGATTTCAGATTGTACATGACGGAATTATATAGGGATTATCAATTATCATATTACACACAAATATCTTTGTGTATTTTGTTGCCACAAATTTCAAGTTTACATTTATAAATAAATTATTTTGACAGGTTAGGTTACAAGAGATTAGACCTTAATAATTAAATAATTAATTGGTATAATCACTATTTTAACTCGGTAATTGTTTACTGTAGCGCCCCAATTTTAATTTTGTTTTTGTTATTTTTGTACAACATTCCTCTCTTTATAAGAATAGTAACATTTTTCAGTGAGCAAAAATCTTTAATCATTTCAAAATTGATATATTTCAATGGCATATTTGTGGGTTACGTTTAGATGGCAAACTCAATGTTTCGACTGATCACCGAATTCAAGCAACATTGAGCGTGGTTATTACTTGGATGGGTGATAGTTTTTCTACCAAGTGTGCATGGAATTAGTGTTGTTCAAACTATTGACATGGACACTATATGACATGTGTGAATAGATATATAGCTATCTTACTTGTCCTTGTAAAGTAAAACAAAATCCGATCGCCGAAGTAAAGCAACATAGAACGTGGTTAGTCAGTACCTACTTGGATGCGAGACCACTTGGAACATTACATGAAAAATTTCAATTGGGATTAGTATTGTCATATCGTACGTAAGTCGTACGATTAGTGTTATCCTTGTAAGTCAAGTAAGGTGGCTATATATAGTTACCTTGCTTGACTTTGTAAGGTAAAAACAATTCGTGTACAAACCTATTTTAATGTGTAATTAAAACTAGAAATTATGTTTTTTTTTTCTGTGAAAAAACATTTTTGTCCACCAAAAAATGTTACTATTATTATAAAGAAAGGTATGTAGTACAAAAATAACGAGGAAAAAATATATTAAAATTGGGACGCTACAGTATTTGGACCTTTTAACTCTTTTCAGATCAAAAGCACATTTGAATATAAATTATTAAAATTCGAAGTAGAATATAAAATGCCTTTGTTTTTCTACACAATATCAGTCTCGAAAGTTGTAAACACATTACAAAACAAAATGTCTCGGCTATAAACCTACATACAAATATTGTTATATATCGGTTGTACCTCATCCTCGGATTTTTCTATAAAAAGTTTCTGAAAATGTAAAGTATTTACTTTGTAATCAAAGGATTAGAGATCATATTATTTGTCGGAAGAAACGTTCCAAGTCCCAAAATGCATTATTTTAGTATTAAATGAGATTTATAAAAAGTACGAGATCCAGCTACGTAGGTTAGGAATGCTAAAATTAACATTGGATACTTATTTTGCGACATCTTTTTTATGACAAAGAAAAATAGTTAAACAATTTTAATGTTTGTAATTTTTTTAATTTTGGAGTTTTCATAGCGGTATCGTTTGGTACCACTCGGCCAAACCATGTATTTTGCGAGAGCAAATGTATCGTCTCAAAAGTTCATCAATAACTACACAAACAGTAATATTTTTTTTAATGTTATACTTTTTATTACAGAAATAGAATAATACATAGTTTATGTACATATCTCTTTTTATTTTGTAGTGTGGAATGGTAAAAAACAGGTACATAGTCCTATATCATTTTATGCACATCGTACGAACTCTTGACTAACAATTCTCCCCAGCGCAATATCGTATTGATTCTTGCTCGGTAGGAATAATAAAATGTACAAGCTGATCATAACGAAGGTCGGTTACAGGTTGATTTTGTTTTCATTGGACCGGGTAGATTGTGGTATTCCATAGCGTTTTAGGTAAGTTAGAACAATCTTCCATCAGAATTCTAGCTGCATACATATTTTGTTTGAAATTTTATATAGTATCCTGGCATTCTGAACGGCTTCATCTATTAACCATGTGAAAATTTACCACCACCACTTTTCACCTCTAATGGGTATGTGATGTCGATTTACATTCATAGGTCAGTACCGACCATATAATATTTTTTTATCATTTTTTTAATACAGTACCTTCTTAGTTAGGAAGTAGAATGAACACCATATGATGTTGAGGCTATTGTTATGACAGAATTATCAATCTGGATATATTGTGTGCGGTTACTTTTGTCTAATGGGGTTTCATAAAAGCCGTGATCTTTTGAAAATGACTTTTTGTATTTAGAGGAATGTTTTTGAAAACCGATTGTCTTTTATTGTTACACTATCATTGTAACTACTCTCTTTTAAAAACTGAATCATATTTTGGGTAGTGAATAAGTTATAAAGAATTTAAAAAATGATACGGAAGTTTGCATTTACAGTCCGGTATTTCCATCAGCATTCTGTAGGGTGTAGTTGATTTTCCGAAGTAGTTGTCAATATTGTATAGTATTTGTTTATTTTTTCTAGCATAAAAATCAATGTTTACAATATATCCATTAAATTGATGCACCAGGCCTTATAACCGAATCTGATGGGCTTATTTTTTAAGAATTCTTTACATGAAAGATGTCCAAAATACTTAACTTGCATTCATCTTAATTCAAATGTCGTTGGGGCATAAAGTGTTCAACAAATTTTTCTATGATTTGTGTCATAAATTTTCGTCATGTGACGGATTTTATTGTATTTGTCAGTAATGTCAAGATTACTATCTGCGCAATGAAGGATTTTTTTTTATCTCTAAAAATCCGTCTCATGGAAAATTTTATCAAAGGGTTTCCCATATCTTCTTCAATATCCGAATAAAGAGGTTTTTCTGATTTATCATTGTATTCAGATAAAATTAAAATTCCAATTATAACATTTCAAATCTTCAGTTGTACCTAACTTTAAAATTAGCGTGGCTTTTAAAGAGGGAATAATTTTCAATTTCTTTATACAAAAATTGTACCATCAAAGGAAAAAAATTTACAGGGAAAGGAAAGTCAACAATTTCAATATCACCTTCTATGAAGTTGCAAATTTCAGGTTTCTAGAAATCAAAAGTCTCATCTTCGCTTTTAGGCTCTCCTGTTTGTTTACTGCCAGCATTATTTTCTGGTAAATATGTTTCTGCATTCAACATAGCATCTTGCTGATAATTTTCGGTCAGATCTTGTCGAAGTAATTCATCTTCACTACTTCTTACTCCCCAGGGGCTCACATCTTGTGGGTACGGGATTGGCAATCACTACTTCTTACATTTGTTGGGTAATTTCATGATTGGTATTTCCAAAAAGCCGAGCTTTGGCATTTGCCAATAATTAGTTTCCTGTCAATTATCAATGTAAGCAACATCCCCATCTCCTGAATCCTTGTCTGTAAGTGTTTTGGGATATGGAGTATCAGTATATATATATATATATATATATATATATATATATATATATATATATATATATATATCAGCCCCTTCAAATTGACAATTTTCTTCATTTAAAATATGTACTAGTTCGTCTAATGTTTAGCTTCCCTAAAAGAAAAAAAGTAGAGTTTTACTAAACAGAAAAATAAAATGTATATTAGTTCAGCCGAATGATACCTTATGGTACAAGGGATGTAAACTTCGATGTAGTATGAATAAAATACGTGGAAGTAAATAATATTATATCTTAATCACTAGTATCTAAACAAAAACATATAAAATGTTATATACATTAAAAATAAAAGGATTTTTACTTACATGAATATTATGTGAAGGATGTCCATAGGAAAAGACACATGTAAAATCAAAACTCAATGTAATCAACGAAAACTAAACGAGCGCAAACACGAAAGTTTTATACAAAGTTTATTTCATACTCTTACAGTCGAACCAGTCAAGCAAGTATGAAGGTCGTCAGGTCTACTACAAAGAAGAAAAAATACTGTATGCCACAGTTCAGCGGTTATGGGTTAATACTAATGACTACATTCATCAAGCCACTGAATGTACGATCGCTTGTTTTATTAAGTCTGGCTAGGTTATATATATATATAGCCACCTGACCAGACCTCGCCTAAACAGTGAAGAAATGGAATTTGGGACTTGAAACATTTCTTTCGACAAATAATAAGATCTGATCCTTTGATTACAAAGAAAATACTTTACATTTTCATAATTTTTTATAGAAAAATCCAAGGACGATGTACAACCAATAATTACCCAAATATTGTTAAAGTTTTTTAGAGATATTTCTTTTTGTTTATAGAAACTAAGGAGTGTTAAAATGGCCAAAGAAGAAATTCTATTTTCTAAGCAGATGCGTAAAGCTACTCGGGAAATTCATGCAGTCAGTGATGCACTGGTGAATGCTAAACTTGCATTTGGTAAGTATAAAACAAACTTGTATAAATGAAATTAGTCTTGCTCATTACAAAAATTGATTTCAATGGTTCAGAAAGTAATGAGTATAGTAAGTACAGCCATTATTAAATATGACTTTATGCTAAACATTGGTTAACTTTACATAACACTAAAATCAGAAAAAGAACTTATATCTTTGTTTTAAACTTCTCAGAAAACAAATCTACACATTTTTTGTACATTAACTAAGAACATCAAAGTTGCAATATAAGATATAAGTTGCATATTAGGACTATAACAATATGACATGACTCTTTTGTAAAATTTCACAGTAGGCTGGAATTTCCAAGTTACTATATTGGTAATACATACTATATTCACACTCCACAAGCTATACCTATATTGCCAAAGTTTTCTGATAGTTAATCAGGCTTTTTGAACCTATGGTTATCGGAATCTTATTGTTTTCATTAAGAGTCATCCTTTTTCAAAGTTTCATAATAACAGTTGTTGCGATAGCTACTGGTGAAAAAAAGACTGAAATTAACATGAGTGTATACACAATATAATATATGTACCACATAGAAACAGTATGTTTTGAATATGATTAGTAAATTAAACAAGGGATTTTATGTAATTTTAAATATCAAAAGGGTCTCCAATTTACATACCACCATGATGGTATATTAATTACGCTTTAGTATATTCAGTTGTCATATGATATGCAAACGCTATGAATCATGCAAAACAATTTTCCAGAAGCAAAAATACTTTTGTATTGTATAAACGAAGGGAGTATTCCGTTTATTATCTCTCAGAGGATGAGAGCCTATGTTACTGAAATGTAGGTAAAGGTTTATTAAACTTTTTAATGTTAATTATATTAGTGTTTTATTTGTGGTTTGAGGATCACTTCTTTCAGAACGAAAAAAGTATTTTTTTAAATTTTTGGCCTTTTTTAATACCTTTTGTTTATATGATTTTTTTCGTATGAGAAGAAAAAAATTTGAGGAAAAAATGTATATATAAATTTGCAAATAAAAGCTGCTCCAAAACTAGACAATGCTACTATAAACTTGATTATATTTAGAAGTGATTTCAACAATTTTCTCACCCTTACCTAATTTCTCATCTAATACTATTCATACTGGACTATATGTAGAAGTCGAGAAGTTAGCTGAAATATAATATACAAATCGTAATTCTCATGTTTCACCATAAAGTTTTCTTAACAAATAGAGAAGGATTAATTTCCAATTAATTGTATCACCAACAATAGTATATTTCAAGACAAGAGTGGAAAGTGGGGTTTTTCATGTTCGAGACCATATGTTTGAAGTGCGAGATTTATCGAGCACTTCAAATTAATATGGTCGAGAATATGCAAAAACAATTTCGCTCGTGTTTTGAACGATACTTTTCACTACACTACGGAATAAAAACGAGACATCGTTAAAAAAAAAAAAATTAAACGGATCTTGGTAGTTTACTAGAACACACTAGAGGTTTTTTAAATCATATTTTAGGCCTATATGTTAAAGGATATTTACAGCTGATTATTTTTCTATGTAAAATTTAATTCAGGTGGACTTATTGTAGAGGACATATTGGTTTGCTATTATGCATTAAATTAATTTTTTTTTATTTAATCTTGGTAATTTACTAGAATACACAAGAGCTTTTCAACGCATCTTAGTTTCCCACAGCTATTTTCAACATCATCTGCTAGTGCAGAAAATAACATTTTCCACTCTAGAGTGGAAAATCAGACAGCTGTTGAAAATATGATGTTTCTCAGGTTGTAAACACATAACGAAAACAGCTGAACTCATAGTAGTGTTAGTAGTGAAAAGATATTTACAATGACTTACTTTTTAATAAGAGTGAAATGTGTAGTTAATAAAATAAAATAAAAAATACATTAAAAAAATGCATAATCATATTCTAAACTTTTAATACAATACAGTGAGGTCGCATTGTTTGATCGAGCAGTTTGGAATATCAAATTACTCAGATAATTAAAAATAATAAATAAAGAAAAATTCAAATTTTTTACATAAAATAACTCAAAAACAAAATTTAACACAAACAATAAAGCATGTAGCAACACACTACTTCCTTGTACAGTAGACTCAGTTCACTTAACTCAGAACTGACCTAGTGAATCGGAGCTGTTCAGATTACATGTAGTGAATCAGAGAACATTGGTTGTTCAGTTTAATGGGACCTCACTGTATGTATTTTGTAGATTAACTCTCTTTTTTTAAGGATAAAAATTTCATTGAAAAACATGCAGTTTTTGTACAAAAATGGTTTCACGAAAATCTCACAATTTCTTTTACCATCTAAAAGAACGTTTAAAAACATATAACCTATACAAATATTTAAATATGTGGACTTTTTATCTTGGAAAATTGAAACTTTTACTTAATACTGTATGATATATATACCAAATGTCCTAAAAGTCCCACCCCCTCTATTATTCAAATAATAATATTATCTAAAGAAAATATAGACAAATTAACTAAATTGTTTGAGAAGATTCACTATGTGAAAAATTTTACATAACTTTCTGTATGAAAAAATGTTTGTCTGAATGATATCTAGGTACTCGCAAAGACATGTTGCAGAAATTTGATGTCAACCCCAATCTTCTTAAAAAAAACAAAAAACTTTTGATGAAATCTGGATTTTACAGTGTGAGCCTCTCTCAGGGGCTCACGTTACTGAGTACAAGTTAGCAATCCCAAGGGTCCCTAGCTGGATCTATATCTCTTTTGTATAATCTTGGGTTAGATCTTTTTTTTTTTTATCAGGTCTCTTGTTCTTTTCCAACGGATACTATTAGTATATTCAAGAGCTAAGATTTTGTATTGTATATTCTTTCCTTTCTTTTTTTATAAGGCGATGATGATCGAGATGTTTTTCTCTAAAGAAGAGAGAAAAATCTAATATGAACTCGACATGAAACAACCGTCTGTAGAAATGATGAGAATGAAAAAAAGTCCAAATTCAATGCCATACTAGTCAAGGGTGTAATTATAGAAGAATAGCTTCCAGAGGATTTCAGTGAATCCTTTCAGGAAATTTTGACAGCAGCCAGAAAAATGGTTTCATTCATGTCTGCTTACACCACACTTTCTGTCAGACCTATACACTGAAACATCTTCCATATTCAGCCCTTTGTAACTTAATCTGCTACTTACGTATTAACGCCACCGCAGCAGAAGTTGCTAATGCGCATGCGCCAATATTTGCGATATAATTATATATCACGACAGGTTTGGCCAGGTAGCTATATATATATATATATATATAATCACCTGGCCAAACCTTTCGTAAGTTTATTGAAGTTAATAATTTGAAATTAGATCATGGATAAACATGAGCTTTAAAAGTGAAGTGCCGCCAATCCACGCCTAAAATTTTTGCGACAAATCATAAAATGAAAGTATATGAATCTCAAAGCTGAAAAAAACGGAATTCTGCTTCCCTTAAACCAGTTTGCCCTTTATTGGCGCATGCGCATTAGCGCAACTTCTGCTGCGGTGGCGTTAATGCGTAAGTACCCTTAATCTTTTCCCTGAGCGCTTAAAGGAACTAGTTTTGAGTTAGTTGATTTGCTTGTATAAGTGCGAATGGGAACCATATTAATAAGAGAAGCTTTAGAATTGTGACACATATAAAGATTAGTTATCAGTCCTATTATTTAATAGACACCTTATATTAATTGGAAAATTAACCTCTATTAAGCTGTGAGGTATGTAATATTTGTATAAAAAGATTTTTTAGTTGTTTATTCACTAATTTGTTGCAGCTCTATCAGACAACTCGGTTTGGGCCGAAGGACTTCTAATCTTTTACGAAATATTCAGATACCTTGAAGATGCTATGGTTCGGTTGAAAGATAATCCAATCTTTGATTTTAGTAATATTGAAGGTCTCAAACGTACAGAAGCTTTTAAACAGGACTTGGATTTCTATCTCGGTTCAGATTGGACAAAAGATTATAATCCTCGAGAAAGTGTTGTCAAATACCTTCTTCATTTAATGCAACTAGAGAAAGACAATCCCATTTTACTTATGGCTTATATATATCATTTGTACATGGGTTTGTTGTCAGGGGGTCAAATTTTAAATAGGAAACAATCAATTGTTAAAAATTTAGTGCCATTTTCAAATGACAAAACTGGAGGTGAAGCTGTAACAAATTTTGGAGATAGAAGTATAGCAAGCATAAAGAGACAAATAGTAACGTTAACAAATGAAATTGCTGCAAATTTGGATGATGAAACAAAACATCATTTATTAGAAGAAAGTAAACAAGTGTTCATATTAAATAACAGTATGATTAAAACTGTACAGGGAACTACAAAAGTGCTATTCAAAAAATGTGTTTTGGTTTTTATTTTTGTATTTATTATTGTTTTGTTATATGTAGCTATATTTTGAGTTTAATTAGAATTTAAAAATATATTTTATTTAAAAACATTATACATTGTTAATACTATTTTTTTTTAACTAAAATACAAAATCAGTATCACAAATAATTCGATTCTATTATTAGAGCAAACATTTCTTCAAAATTACATATTTTGTGATCCATTTCCTTAATATAAATTGGGATAGACTTAGTCACTGATGTCTGGACTATTATTTATTAGACAAAAGAGATTAACATTTTAAAATTTAGAAATATATATACACACAATTATTTTGTAAGATTGATATAAATCTTTTATAAAGTTTGTATTAGTTATAATTAAATTGTATATCATGAAAGTGGACTGAGTATAATTATTATGTTGATTAGATACGATAAATATATTATACTATATTTATTTATTTATAAGTGTGTGGACCTTTTTTGTACAAGAGCACATGCCCTATGGTAATTTGCTTATTGTCGCTAAAACTACTTGCTATACCCAGTATATTTCATTCAATAACTAAACAACTTTTTAAAATATATTTACAAATTCAACTTCTTTTCCACCATGAAGGACATGCCTTGTTAGCAAATTGTTGCATATATAGGATTTAGACTTTAAATGTTTACAGCCAGGTATACACAGATTTCATAAAGTACAAAAAAACTAGAATGCCATAGTAAAAGTAACACTAATCTAATTTTTTTCCCCCACTCAGTTGAAAATCTTTAGTATTTCAAAACCAATCTTCACAATGTAAAAATAATGAAAGGAAGAGACTTTTGAATATGATAAGAATGCAATATTAGTCCTACAAGTGTAAAAAAAACGTAAATTTAAACATACCCGAAAAAGATTTTTTAATAAGGTGAAAAAAGTAATTAGCATCAGAACATACTATGCTATAAAATACTTATTTATAAGAAATTATTCAAAAATCAATATAATATAATATACATAACCATACCTTACTAGTTAAAATTATTTTTATAATTATAAAAATATATTTGATTTGAATTTTTATTTTAATATTGGTTTTTAATCTCATCTTTTCATTATTCAATGCAAGTAAATACTATAAAAGATAAATTTGACGCAAAATTTTGAATGGTATGATTAATTTAAATTCCTTGGGAAATTTTGTTTATTGATTATTTAAAATTTCTTCATATGTCAGAGTTTAATAGGGGCAGGGCAGATAGATAGCCTATTAGTTTAGATTTTGTATAGATAGGAGACACAGGGTTATCTCGGAAAGCTGTCTCCTTGGTATGGTGTTACCTAACAGTACACAAATAAGTAAACGCACGCAACAAACAAGTTTTTTTCATAAAAACTGTTCACTTTCTCAGTGTTTGAAACTTTGAAAAAGTGAATAGTGTTTACAAAATATTTCAGAACTTTAGTATTTTCTTATTTGTGTACTATTATATTAGGTAATACCAAGGATCACTTTCCAAGGTACAAAATCTAAACTTCATATACAGTGGAAGCTGCGAATAAAGAACTCGGTTGTAACGAGCAAAATTCCGGTATTTGTTTGATTTTCTAATTCATTAATGATAAATGAACTTGGTTTTAGCGAGGTATCGACGTATCATAAACTCGGTTTTTGCGAACATTTTCACGATTTTATATACAGTACTGTAATTTAATAAAGTTAAATCCAAATACTCCTAAACGCAAGAGAAATTCCATTTCTTGATTTACGAAATACAGGAAGTTGTACATTTACAGTATGTTTTATACTGTACTTAAAAGTTTGTGACATTTTATTTAAGACTTGTTCAAGGCAGGTCTGAAGGGTAATCAAATGTTTTATACCTGGACGTCGAACATTCCGAAAATAAGATGATATTCTGTTAGCAAAATTACAGAAAAAACTGGAGCCAAACAAAGATCCATCAAAACTGCCCAAACAGGTTCATTGAACTCTATTGTTCATCACACTTGTTAAACAGTGAGGCGTATTAAAAATTAATTTTACCTGACCTATCCCCAGAGTTACATTCAATACGTCATAATTTTTACAATGAAGGTTTTAGTCCATGAAAGTTTTACAATAGTAGTTAACTAGCGAACTGTACAGTACAGTAGTTGTGTTCAGTGAATGTGTTTAAATTTAGTGTTTCTTGTTAAAAAAACTAGTGTAAAGTGTACAATTAACTCCCGATTTTTAATGAAACATGTCGGGCGTCAAATGGAAGCAGCTGTCAGTGATTGATAAAATAAAAATTATTCAGGAACTAAAACGAGGCCTATCAAAATTCACGCCTATAACATTTTCCTCAATGACTTTCGTAAGTTTCACTCACACTTTTACAATTTTTTTTTTTTTAATTATTTTAATTCTACTTCTTAATTTCTAATTCAATTTAATTTTATAACAGCTTCTTCTTAGGCATATGGTATGTATTTTTTTTTTTTTTTGTATTAGATTATGACTGCATTAAAATTAACCGTTACGAGGAGGCAACTCGGAAGTAACAAGTACTCGGCTATAAAGAGCATATTTGATCAGCCACTTGAATCTCGTTATAACCGAGTTTTACTGTATATATGCACAAAAATAAATGTGATGTTATTGAATGGATAGGTGGTGAATATTATTAGTAATCAAAGTTTCGAATTATAGGAATAAATTTTGTATTGTTATACTATACCTGCAAAGGAACAGACAGTATTTAGAATTTCTGAAAATGTTTTATATCCATAATTAATTAAAGGTTTTGGAAATAAAGATATTTTTAGATCTATAAGATAATAGCCTTTATTTTTTTCAACAGTTTTTGTGTTTTTTATAAAAGTTTTAGCCTGACTGGGCCTTGGCTTGGAGTCTTTTGTCCCTTTCTTCGGCAATGCTGAGTTTTACACCTTTACCCTTAGGAAGAGACACATAAGCTTTGCTTCCCTTACCAATGATGAAAACATTTACTAACCTGAATAACACAAAGCAATCATAAAATTATTGTATCATTTATTATTTAATATTAGCAATTATCATACAAATTTACATTCATAATTTAAAACCTAACTAATTATATTTGTTTTCATTTTGGGTAATACTGATACGTTACAGGAACATTCAGTGACCAAAAAATGAAATTTATTATATGCCAATGTTTGACATTGATAATTATAGTAAAACTACCAATGCTTCGATTATGGCCATTATTAAAGTTTATATCATGAAGTATCTAATATTAATAAATATCAAAGAGGAAAATTTGTTTACCTAGTATAATATTTATAGTTTTTGATTTAGGATAAATTGTTCCAATCATCTCCTCTCACAACCTATGGGAGCTGCGGCGCATGACCTGTTGTGTTTGTAAACTTTCTATTATTCATAAAAGATGGATGGTGCAAACTAGAAGATATAACTTTTCATAGTTAGAAACATCAATCTGCTGACCTAGTTTTGCCTTATAAAACCTTCCTCCCTGTGTTGTACTAATTTAAATATGTAGTTTTATTTCTTTGTTGAAAAGTGTATTATAACTGTAACCTTTAGATTAGAGTTTAATAGTGCACATAGTCTATTATGTTTAGATAGGAGACACAGGCTTACCTTGGAAAGTGGTCTTTAGTATTACCTAGTGGTAGCAAATAGAAAAAACACCAAAGTTCTGAAATATATATATTTTTAACTCTACTGACTGAGAAAGAAAAGTGTTTACGAAATATTTCAGAATTTGTGTTTTATGTATTATTCTATTTGTGTACTACTAGGTAATACTAAAGACCACTTTCCAAGGTAAGCCTGTGTCTCCCCATAACTGTAACCTTTAAAATGTAAATTTAAAAATATAAGAACAAGTATTATTTTCGAAAACAATATTCAAACTCCATAATGGCTTCACAAAAGCCAAAATAAATAGGCAACACTATAAATTGTATAACAAAATAATTGTGAAGACACATAAAAATATTTTTTTTTAAATATAAACATTGTATAGTAAAGATATAGAAGGATGTGTCAATGACAATGAATTTTTACAAAAACAAAATTTATTGGAGCCTTTCGCCTTGACCAGTCAGTTCGTTTTGACGACCTTATGTAAACATATTCCCACAAGGTCTGAAGATGGTTACTTAGATACCTGAATCTGCGGTAATCACCTAGTGATACATTGTATTGAACATAAGACAAATCAGGTACTATACCTACAACTAATTGTTAATTTTTTCCAGTCCGTGGGCTAATTATACAATCATAAATTTGGTCTAAGATTTGCTCAAAGAGAAACAAGTGCGTTTAAATCCTAAAGTATAATTTTGTTTTAAAACTACCCCCCCCCCCCATTTCTCTCCATGTTGTTTATAGACAAAAACCTCTTGGTCACTTTACCTTTTATGAATAAAAAGAATGAATTGACATTAAAAGGGATTAAAACCAGCAACATAAAGTTTAAATCCAAGAAGGATGGAACCATCTCTGGCACAAAAATTGACATACAAACACTTTGAATAAGTTTGCAAAGTAAGAAAAAGAGTAAGAAATATCTTGTGATTGTGGTCTCACTGCAAATTGCAGGTTCATTTGAGTTTCTCAAGAGTTAAGTTCTGGACTTGTGACATAGGCTAATGGAGATTAAATAGACATTGAGTGATGACATGGCAGAGGTGAGAAAGAAGCCTTAGAGCGCTAAAAAACATCGCTCCTAATGCACTCCCTGTTTATAATAAAGCGCATGGATATCAACTGAACTGCTTACAAACGATTTGTACCTAAGGTAAAACAATTGGAGATAGAAAAAAAGTTACCACACAAAGTCATTCTGTAATTAGACAACGCTCCAACTCACTCAAGGACTTTTGAAAGATTGTGAAATTAAAGATCAATTTCTTCCAGCAAATGTGAGAGGTTTAATCCAAACAATGGATCAGGGAGTAATTAAAACATTTAACCCTAGAGCTGTTTACTTGACACAGCTTCCTTTTAAAATCATTTTTTTAAATAATTCATTAAAAATAGTTAATATTATGCAAACCCAACTTATGAGACATCATTTTTCTCAGAAAGGTACATAGAATTTATCTGTGTAATGAAAATTATTTATATGTACAAAATTTGGAGTTAGTATGTCCGGAATCAAAAATTCTTACAAAAACCGAAACCAAAATTTTATATAAAGTGTGTATATTTCCTTAAGAACAAATTTTTTTAAATGTTTACATGATATACAAGATTTGTAATATAGTTATGGATACAAGTTGGTAAAAACCAAAATAAATAAATAAGTAAATAAATTAGTTTCTTTGTACTAACCAACAAAAAGTTTTGCACTACGACTATTATATAATAATAAATACACTGAAAATATTAAAATTCACTAAAAAAAATATACTCTAGAAACACTAAAACACATATTATAACTTGTATAGATTATAATAAACAAAGGGGACCCACACAAACATACACAGAAGATGGCAATAAACATGTAAATAAGGTAGATTGAGTTGGTAGGTTTAAGCTTAGTTAGAAAGGACAACTTCTAATATTCACTACTTAAATAAATATCACACCTATAAACTAGATCTTTATACCAAGTTGTAGTTCTAAATTTCTTCTTCGCAGTAGTACAAGAATGGAAGGGACATATAAAAATAAAGATCGAGATCTTCAAAGTTCGTTAGGCACTCCAAGAGGAAACCGGAGAGGAGTACATTTTTGGAGCACTTTGTAGAATGTATATCTCGTAAACAATAAAACTTAGGATAATTTCGAATACGTAATTTGAAAGAGAAAGAAAAATATTATAAAATATTGTCAATTTGTAGTATTTGGACAAGAATTACCATTTACAAAAAATATATAATATACCAGTTCACATTTTCTTACACTGTGAAGAACGGCAAGTGCTGTTCTCTCACGGCAAAACATTCCAACATGATCGATTTTTTTAATTTTTAGCTTTTGCTATATATAATTTTGGTTACATGATTATGAAAGATTGAAACATTGGTAAAGGTAAAGATAATGTTTCTATCTTTCATAATCATGTACATTATATATTACAGATTTCGATACAATAATATTTACTCTTCTCAAAGTTTGAATTGAAAACAAAATGTGATTTTTAGCGTGTAAAATTCTTCATTTTGTTTAATTTTTATAGATTAAAAACTATTACACATAGCTACAAAAATTAATTGTAAGACCTCATAACTTACAAATAAGAAGTTCGACTATATTACTAACTTTAAAAATAATACTTTACCACATCTTCATGCTTCATTATATCATCATTTTTCTAAATAATAAATGTTGAAAAGAAAATCTAACATTCTTGTTTTCATTTTGGGTAATACTGATATGTTACAGGTACATCCAATGACCAAAAAATGAATTTTATTATAGGCCAATGTTTGACACTGATGACGATAGTTCAACTAACAATGCTTCGATTATGGCCAGTAATAATTAAACGAGAAAATTAAGAAAATAATTAACCTTGTATGTTTAAAAGATTGTAATAACTATAAAGCTTCTAGCATGGGTAATGGAATGGATAGTATTAAAAAAATAAATAATATTGTTTTCATTTTGGGTAATACTGCTATGTTACAAGGTACATCCAGTGACCAAAAACGAATTTTACTGTAGGCCAATGTTTGACATTGATAAAGATAGTACTACCACCAATGCTTCGATTATGGCCAGTGTAATAATTTAATAACTAAGGACATTTATTAACTTTGTATATTAAAAATGTTGTTATAACTCTAACGCTTGAAGTATGGATAATGAATAGTATTAAAAAAGAAGAAAATTCTTGTTTTCATTTTGGGTAATACTGCTATGTTACAAGGTACATCCAGTGACCAAAAAATGAATTTTATTATAGGCCAATGTTTGACATTGATAATGATAGTTCAACTAACAATGCTTCGATTATAGCCAGTAACAATTTAACAAGAAATTTAAGAAAATCATTAACTTTGTATGTTCAAAAGGTTGTAATAACTTTTAAGCTTCTAGTATGGGTAATGGATAGTATTAAAAAAATAAATAATATTGTTTTCATTTTGGGTAATACTGGTATGTTACAAGGTACATCCAATGACCAAAAAATGAATTTTATTGTAGGCCAATGTTTGACATTGATAATGATAGTTCAACTAACAATGCTTCGATTATAGCCAGTAACAATTTAACAAGAAATTTAAGAAAATCATTAACTTTGTATGTTCAAAAGGTTGTAATAACTTTTAAGCTTCTAGTATGGGTAATGGATAGTATTAAAAAAATAAATAATATTGTTTTCATTTTGGGTAATACTGGTATGTTACAAGGTACATCCAATGACCAAAAAATGAATTTTATTGTAGGCCAATGTTTGACATTGATAATGATAGTTCAACTAACAATGCTTCGATTATAGCCAGTAACAATTTAACAATAAATTTAAGAAAATCATCAACTTTGTATGTTCAAAAGGTTGTAATAACTTTTAAGCTTCTAGTATGGGTAATGGATAGTATTAAAAAAATAAATAATATTGTTTTCATTTTGGGTAATACTGGTATGTTACAGGTACATCCAATGACCAAAAAACGAATTTTATTGTAGGCCAATGTTTGACATTGATAATGATAGTTCAACTATCAATGCTTCGATTATGGCCAGTAATTGACTAAGAATGGAAGGGATTACATTAGTTATGTATGTTTAAAAAAATGTTATTACAACAGTTAACCTTCTATGAAAAAAATAAAATATTAATTAATTAAACGGTTAGCAGTATGTTTTACATCAGAACTGAAAGAATGGGAATAAATCATTATGGGTACCAAATGTTGTACTATACACAATATTATTTCAACAGGTCCATTTACATATGCACCTGAAACATATGTAAATAGTGACATTAATTTACCAAGAGCCATTGAAAAGAAGACTATTTGTGCCAGTAAAAGCAGGAGTATGAAATAGATGAATAAAAAAGCAACAGAGAAATTAATTGAAGTATAAAATAATAAATCAAATAAAAATATTTTTTTAACATACCACGATTTTAAAACAGACTAAAAAGTATAAAATAATTTCTCATGACCCTTGTTAGTGGCTATGGATATATTTTTGGAATACTTGGAGAGAAAAACGTGTGGCGCAGCCAGTAAATAATACAAGTAGACAATCCGGATGAATTCACAGCTAATTTCAGTGAATCAGAAATGAGATTCACTGTAATTAAATTTATTTACTCCTCCTTAACTATCATTGATTGCCTGCGCCCCACGTTTTTCTCTCCAAGTATTCCAAATATATCCATAGCCCACTAACAATCCTCCCTCAAAATTGTAGAAGGGTCATGAAACATTATTTTATACTTTTTAGTCTGTTTTAAAAACGTGGTATGTTAAAAAATTCTTTTTATTTGATTTATTATTTTTTGTTTTTTTAGTCCGTCCGGGTAAAAAATTTCAATCGGTTCTGTATATATTGATGAGAATCTGACAGGGACATATATAGAAAATTAAAAGCGATAACACGTTTAAAAAAATCTATATCTCATTGGCCAATTTTTATTTGTTTAAATAACTATTGTTTAAACAAATGTAGAGACAAGAAACCAACTGAATATTGTATTGTCATCCAATTCTGACCTATGTTCAAAATTTCAGGTCTCTAGCTTATCAGGAAGTTAGTTTAAACTTGATTGCAAAATTCCACCCGGACAGATGACGGAAACCGAAGTAATAAAAACGTGGTAAAAAACTAACCTTGTTGCAAAGAGATGACCTTGAGAATCCTTGATATGAACAATATCAAAAGATCCAGGATGACGTTCTCTGTTCACTACTGTACCTACTCGCCCCAAGTTACGACCTCCAGTGATCATACAAAGATTGCCTGAAAAACAAATATACATAAAACATGAGAAAATTTACATTGAAAATTAATTACAGATTTTTCTTTAGGGATTATTACTTACTTAAGTAAAACTTGGGTAAAATGTCTGACAGTAAATTTGATTGTTAAATACTATATATATACAGTGAATAAGTTTGGGGAATATGAAAAAAATAACTTGTACAATGCACAAATTCTGTATAATTATTTCTAACAATGTAAAAACTTAATAGAAATAAAATATGTGAGAGTATTCTGGAATAGGGGTGTATGTAATAAATGTAGACATTGTTACCAGGGGACTTAAATTTAATAAAGGCGGAACCAAAATGGTAACAATGTTTGAAAAGAAAAATAAAAAAAGACAAAGACAAATTTAGTAATTAACAAGGCTCAAGTTTATTGAAAGCAGAAGGAAATTTCGGCGCTTCAGACTTTGTCATTTACAACAAAAGACATCCTGACACAAATCATCAATAAAAAAAAACTTATGATTAACAATATCATAAATTGTAAAAGTTATAAGCCCTTAATTGTAACATATAATAATTTAGAAAAAAAAAATTTAATCAACAGATTCTAAAAGTTTATCCCCCCTTTTAATATGTATATTTATAGTTACAAAAATTTAACAAAAAAAACAATGAGCACAGCTTAATAATTCACAGAATTATAATTAATCAAAAAAAAAAGATTATACGCCCTTAATGTAAAAGTATAATAATAAAAAAAAAATTTAATCAAAAGATTCAAAAAAAAAGAAAAAAACTTATCCCCCCCCTTTTTAGTTTATAAGATGATAGTTTCTTTTTAAACAATTACAGAATTTAACAAAATATAAAAGAGTTTGATATTTTAAGTTCAAAAATCATATCTATAGTTAACATGTTTATCACTAAACTAAAGATACATAATATAACTGGTTTGAAAAATTTCTTAAAAACTATATTGGCCAAATAAATTTATATATTTTAAACAAACAAAAAAGGAATTTAGAATTTTGAAATTTTGTTAATTGACGTCAATTATTTTAATTTGGAAATTAACCTCTTGGAGGTTGTTAGGACCGAAAATTGCATGCAGGCTCCACCCAATAATTGTTTTTTATATATATTTTATAATTAACTACACAGGTCTACATTTAGAAAATAGTCTTAAGGAACACATATTTGCGAAAGTAAATTTAGGCACATATACAAAATGAGTTAGTTAAAGTTCTGTAAAGTCAGCTGTAGAAAAAGACATCACTTTTATGCACTTGAAAATGTGAAGTTACGTTATACAAAAAAACGTGTTTTGCCAACAGGACGAAACTTGTTAGGATGTTTCGTTGGTTTGCGCAATGTGAGACAAGAATTTCTTTATTTCTCCAATTTCTCCTATTTGTCCTACCAGCATATTAGCTGTGAGCAAAAAACATGTTCTTTTAGTGTCTGTACAAAATCAGACATGTTTTAGCATTAATGTTCATCATTAAAGAAATATCTGATTATTTGCCAAAATTAAAGAAAATTGATTGTATAACAGAAATTCGTTAAGATGGTACTTAAAAGCTTCTTAGATTATTATAAATCTATTTATATATATTTTAATTTTGTTTAAAAGAAAGCTTGTATAAGACTTGTAAGATTTTGCAAAAGCTTGTAAAACGAAATTTTCTGATTTAGAAGAAATTTCCTCAATTGTTTTATATTTGACATGTTCATATTCTGATCATTTAATGTTCAACACTAGTTTGCACTTATTTCACAAAAATGTTCAAAACGTAAAATGTGCCTTTGCAAGATTTTGTAAATGATGTTTTAAGAAAAGAAAATTTTTATAATCATTTAGTTTCAAAAGGAAATAGAATATTGAATAAAACATGAAATACATATTTTAAAGAATACATGATAATTAACAAATTATTTTAAAAATTAACAAAATTTATAATATGACAAAATCTGTAAGGTTGAAGTACCTGGTAAATCCTGTCGCAGATCACGTGAGGTAGTACCGAGAAAATGATGGTTAATTTTAACATTTTTGAACCAGATTATTAGACTAAGGCGCACAATTAGTAATTTAACATGATGTTTTAGAAAGACGGTAATTTTGAGAGAAGAAAGAAAAACTTTTAGCTAACGGAGTTATGAAGAGTGTAGACCATGTTGTTATCGCATGTAGACTGTGGACCGGTAATCGAGAAGCTAGCTTGACCGGCGAAAATGTACTTTGGTTTCAAGTATCAGGTGATGCTTGGTTTAGGAGCGGGCCGCTAGATGCCAGCATCTGTCAAGCGACGGAAAGTGGAATGTATATTTACGAAATGAGTTAAGTTATTGCGGAAGTGCTTTTTTTTGGATTTAAATGCTACAGCTCTCCCCCCCCGAAAGACGGAGTTGGGGTGGAGTCAGACAGGGGGCCAGAAGGGCCTCCCACAAAATTTTGAAAAAGAGGACAAGGGCCAGAAGGGCCTCTAAGAACAGATTGAAGCAAGGGGCCAGAAGGGCCTCCTACAAGCTTCTGAAGAAAGGGGCCAGAAGGGCCTCCTACAAAATTTTGAAATCAGGGCACCTGATAGAAACAACGCTTCATAATGCTTTAATAATCACCACTCTAGGGTGTAGCCTCCTTCGGCACTTACTTATTAAATTTTGAAATTTCTATAGCGTCTCAGCTCTTCCCATCTATCATTAGGACAAGCCCCCGACAGAAAGAGCTGAAGGGTGACGCAAAGGTCGACATTGCTGTGCATGAACTGACTTTGTACACTAAGGTACGTGGGGAAAGGGGTGGAGTGGCACCTCGGGAAACCAAGTGGAGGTGACCACTCCGGGGACCAGGGGAGGGAAAAGTGCATGGCACTAAGGACTTGCAGGAAAGGTCGGACTCAGACGGGGGGAGTATCCTCTGAGCCGACCTTAACATTTAATTACAAAAATAAATAAAAATAAAAGAAAAACTCCTGAAGCCTTTTAGGTCAGATCATGCTCAGCGTCGTTATTTTTAAACTCCTCTTCTCCCATACGAAGAGAAATTTAAACTATTCACGGCTCTTAACAATTTCCGTGAGAAAAAAGAATTTTGAAGGGTCTAAACAAATAATCCATTTGAAAAATAAACAAAAAAGCAGTATGAAACGTTGGGGAGTCAAAATTGTTTTAGTGCCCAAGGCAGGGCATGTGGTGTTTGACTTAAGGTCTTATGTATGTGTATCATGTGCCCCAAAAAAAAGGAATTTAAATTAATCAAAAAAAATTATGTAAAAAAAAAAAAATTTCATCAAAATAAGATAAGTGTTCTAAAAAAAAGATGTACAAAGAAAGATGTATTAAGAAAAGGTGTAGCAAAGTAAATATGTAAATAAAAGGTGACCCATGGTGAGGAAAACCCAACTCCGGTTTTCTCAACCCTAACAAACTAAATAAGGAACCAACATGTTGACCTGCTAATAATAAAGACAAGCAACCGAATAATTTAATCAAGACAAACAGGCCAACCATGTCGTCCTATATACAAAAACTGGGCCCCTATAATTTGGAAGAAGAAAAAAAATTTTGCACACAATGATATATTATTAAAAGGTGTTCAACATTTCAATTTACTATCAAACAAATGCCACCATCTGCATCAACCAGTCCACCGCCATTTTGCCTATTACTCAACATGATAAAATTAAAAAAAAAAAAAAATAAATAAAAATAATTTTCCTTCAAGTTGACGAAAACAAAAAAATTCAAAAGCAAGCTCCGTGTTCCTCAACGAGTCCACTAATCGCAGCAAATCCACTGCCATCTTAACTGTTGCTGATAAATAAAAAAAAAAATTTAATCAAGTGTTTTTAAATAAAAAAAAATTTCTTTTAAGATGATGTAAAAAAGGTGAAAGAGCCAGAGAAAGACTCAAGAATTATATGTAGTGTAGTTGTTGTGTATATATGTGTGTGTGTAAGTATGAATTGATACAGATAAGCGAAAGAAAACTCGAGAAAATTTTTTGAAGGAGATTTTGAAATTTTTTTTTTTGTTTTTTTTTTTGTTTTTAACTATTTTTGGATTTTATTATTTATTTAAATTTTTTTTTTTTTGGATTCCCGAATGAGCCCGCTGTCTGGATCAAATTCAGTGAATGACTAGGGTGCAGTGTATGTAAATATATATATATAAAAAAAAATATTTAAGCAGACAAAATAATAAAAAAAAATTTTATCGAAATTGGTTTAGAAGTTTTTGTGTAAGTGTTTATAAAAATAACTAAATAATAAAAAAAAAGAGACTATAGATTTATAGAGATTTAAATATTTAAACTAAATAAAAAAAATTTCATCAGCAACAGTTGTGCAGTATTTGAAAAAGCTGCAAAACATAAAAATGAGCCTTGTTTAACAAAATAATTTTGAATTTAAATTTAGATAGTTCCAATGCGAAATTTTGAAAATTAACTACGGTTCCAGAATTTAAGTTAACAACTCTATAATTTAGAGAAAACCACGCTCTGCTACCAGAAACATGTTACCAGGGGACTTAAATTTAATAAAGGCGGAACCAAAATGGTAACAATGTTTGAAAAGAAAAATAAAAAAAGACAAAGACAAATTTAGTAATTAACAAGGCTCAAGTTTATTGAAAGCAGAAGGAAATTTCGGCGCTTCAGACTTTGTCATTTACAACAAAAGACATCCTGACACAAATCATCAATAAAAAAAAACTTATGATTAACAATATCATAAATTGTAAAAGTTATAAGCCCTTAATTGTAACATATAATAATTTAGAAAAAAAAAATTTAATCAACAGATTCTAAAAGTTTATCCCCCCTTTTAATATGTATATTTATAGTTACAAAAATTTAACAAAAAAAACAATGAGCACAGCTTAATAATTCACAGAATTATAATTAATCAAAAAAAAAAGATTATACGCCCTTAATGTAAAAGTATAATAATAAAAAAAAAATTTAATCAAAAGATTCAAAAAAAAAGAAAAAAACTTATCCCCCCCCTTTTTAGTTTATAAGATGATAGTTTCTTTTTAAACAATTACAGAATTTAACAAAATATAAAAGAGTTTGATATTTTAAGTTCAAAAATCATATCTATAGTTAACATGTTTATCACTAAACTAAAGATACATAATATAACTGGTTTGAAAAATTTCTTAAAAACTATATTGGCCAAATAAATTTATATATTTTAAACAAACAAAAAAGGAATTTAGAATTTTGAAATTTTGTTAATTGACGTCAATTATTTTAATTTGGAAATTAACCTCTTGGAGGTTGTTAGGACCGAAAATTGCATGCAGGCTCCACCCAATAATTGTTTTTTATATATATTTTATAATTAACTACACAGGTCTACATTTAGAAAATAGTCTTAAGGAACACATATTTGCGAAAGTAAATTTAGGCACATATACAAAATGAGTTAGTTAAAGTTCTGTAAAGTCAGCTGTAGAAAAAGACATCACTTTTATGCACTTGAAAATGTGAAGTTACGTTATACAAAAAAACGTGTTTTGCCAACAGGACGAAACTTGTTAGGATGTTTCGTTGGTTTGCGCAATGTGAGACAAGAATTTCTTTATTTCTCCAATTTCTCCTATTTGTCCTACCAGCATATTAGCTGTGAGCAAAAAACATGTTCTTTTAGTGTCTGTACAAAATCAGACATGTTTTAGCATTAATGTTCATCATTAAAGAAATATCTGATTATTTGCCAAAATTAAAGAAAATTGATTGTATAACAGAAATTCGTTAAGATGGTACTTAAAAGCTTCTTAGATTATTATAAATCTATTTATATATATTTTAATTTTGTTTAAAAGAAAGCTTGTATAAGACTTGTAAGATTTTGCAAAAGCTTGTAAAACGAAATTTTCTGATTTAGAAGAAATTTCCTCAATTGTTTTATATTTGACATGTTCATATTCTGATCATTTAATGTTCAACACTAGTTTGCACTTATTTCACAAAAATGTTCAAAACGTAAAATGTGCCTTTGCAAGATTTTGTAAATGATGTTTTAAGAAAAGAAAATTTTTATAATCATTTAGTTTCAAAAGGAAATAGAATATTGAATAAAACATGAAATACATATTTTAAAGAATACATGATAATTAACAAATTATTTTAAAAATTAACAAAATTTATAATATGACAAAATCTGTAAGGTTGAAGTACCTGGTAAATCCTGTCGCAGATCACGTGAGGTAGTACCGAGAAAATGATGGTTAATTTTAACATTTTTGAACCAGATTATTAGACTAAGGCGCACAATTAGTAATTTAACATGATGTTTTAGAAAGACGGTAATTTTGAGAGAAGAAAGAAAAACTTTTAGCTAACGGAGTTATGAAGAGTGTAGACCATGTTGTTATCGCATGTAGACTGTGGACCGGTAATCGAGAAGCTAGCTTGACCGGCGAAAATGTACTTTGGTTTCAAGTATCAGGTGATGCTTGGTTTAGGAGCGGGCCGCTAGATGCCAGCATCTGTCAAGCGACGGAAAGTGGAATGTATATTTACGAAATGAGTTAAGTTATTGCGGAAGTGCTTTTTTTTGGATTTAAATGCTACAACATGAACAACCTTAAAATGAAGATAAAGAAAACAGCTGTTGAGACAAATGATATGTTCAATAATTTTAATTAGTTCTTAATTCATCATAAAATTAACTAGCCTACTGAAATCAATTAGATCTTTAAATATTTTCAAAATAAGAAATTAAATTAGACAACTGAAAATAATTCAAACACTGATCTCCAGCTTTTTATATGCTCGGTACTTCATTAGGCCATTGTAAGGATGGTGAACTTACTTTTTTTACAATTAATTTACAACTTACAAGTAAAACAAAAATAATTTTAATACACTGTATTTCAAAGATTAACACTTTACAGCCTAGGATCTAGGAACTAGTCTAAATTTCTCAATAGCGTCTTAGAATATCATATGAGTTTTCTCAACCCAGCCTAAAATTATACTATTATTATTTAACTTTTAAATATATTCTAGTTTGTAATATCAGCAATATAATGTAATGTACAAATAGACTCAGCACCCAAATGAATGAAAAACACAATTTTCCACAAATAATCACTTTATTTGTGCATTGTGCATTAGTCAGTGAACCGCCGTCTTGTATTTGTGTTGCACAAATAAAGTAACATTTTTATGGAAAATTGTGTTTTCATTCATTTGATTATTGATGTTTCCACTAGTTTAGCTTATTACACTTGATTAGCCCTAACAGATATGAACTGTGGATTAACCTGCTGTAAAAGTAGTATTCATTTAAAGTAAATACTCTGAATAACGAAAACTCTATCTCTAAAAATATATTTAAACAAAATGTAAACAGAACTTTCTCAGATGAGTAAGGTTCAAATCATACCTTTATCATAGGATTATGCCTTTAAATATGTCATCATCATAGAAAGACAATTGTTTATTTTTTATATTATAAAAATAAGACGTATATAAGGTGTTACAAATAATATCTAAACAGAAATTAATTTTCGTAATGAACAAAATGTTAAATGATGTGTAAATTTAATGTATGGTAAAGTCCATCAGTTTTGCATTTCAATATAAATACAGTTATACTCATGATAAACAAATTAAGAAACAATTCTCAAAGATTTTTTTCCCCTAAACAACACAATTTCTAGACAGGGGTTTTTGGGACATAACTCGAAAATTTCAAAGAAAAACCCTAACTCGTTAAAGGTCTTATTTAATTAAAAAATAAGTGAACAAACTAACGGTCACTACCTTATTTCACTACTAATCAGCTCTGGATGGACAATAACGTTGCAGTGGGTCCTAAGCCACGTCGGAGTTCCGGGAAACGAGCGAGCTGACAACTTAGCCAAGCAAGGCGCTGAATCCACCCAACCTAACAACCCCACAACTCTGAGAGCAGCAAACAACAAATCACAACCACCATAAACAGGTTTACCACCAATTATCTGAAGGAGCAAAGTATGGGGAAGACCTGGGAATGTCTCACCTCCGATAGACCAATATCAAGACGACTGGAGAGATCCACTGCCGTGGCTCTCATTAGAACAACGACTGGGCACGACTACCTTCAGGCCCATCTGCACAGAATCGGCCTGGCCCCAAATTACTGCTGTCCTCTCTGCCAGTCCTCCCGAATGGACGCCCTTCACCTTATGACATGCACCAACCTCACGAACATGCCCGATGACATCACAACACGCTACTGGGAGGCTCGTCGTCTAACGGCCGAACTGCCAAGGACGGATGGCGTTGGATAAAGTAAAGTAAAGTACCTTATTTCAAAATGGCAAACATTCACAATTATTCAAAAAAATCCAATTTACTTTAGAATTTATAGAGACGACATTTGACAGTTAATAACTTTTGACCAGACACTTTACACCAATGATGATTACTAACATTGAAAACATGAAAATTCCAAATGTTTTGAGCAATTCAGTTTAATAAAGTGTAGAGTAAGTGATTTTTAGTTGTTGATCAGTGTATGTCACTTATTGAACATGAAAGAGTAACCCTATTAATGATACACAGGTATGGTGACCGAGTTAGGCCTTAAATGGAGCAATTTATTTACCGCTACTTTTCCCAACAGAAATCCAGTCACAAAGTCAACGGTGGAAAGGACATTCAATGTTTTGAATTAACCAACAGTGTTGCAGACACCCTACTAACTAAGCCAGGGAGCCCAAAAATCTTGACAGATGAGAAAACTTTGTTAGATATTTAAGAGTCAGTTTTTGATGTAATAATTTTGTCTCATTTTTCTAAAATTAGATTCTGAAGTAATTGGATTTTTATAATCTTTAACCAGTCACTATTTTGGATAAGAGTAAGATATTTACTCTCTACACCTTCAGTATGTACAGTTGTTCTATTAAACTAGACCTTTAAAATCAGGTATCACTCGATGAGGCTTTACATTTGAAATATTTGAGTTGCCCCTCTAAAAATCACATTTTGGAGTGGAGATGAATTTACTTTATAATGCCAAAGTTTAAAAGTGAATTAATTGTTCCAGGACTTTTTTACACTCTCTATATAAACTATTATTATAATTATTCCTAAGACTAAACAGATAAGGTTATACATTTGTTAACCCTCCAGCTGGTGCATGTTAATGGGTCTTAAAAATTCTTCGTTCGTTTAAAAATTAATAAAATATATTATTTGTATACAAAACCTAACTTATAAGATATCATTTTTCTCAGAAAGATGCATAGAATTCATCTATGTAATAAAAAATTTTTTTTTTGAAACGGTTTTGGAGTAAGTATGTTAGATGTCAAAAATGATATTAACTTATTTTCAGAAATATCTGTATCACCCAAAATAAATAGCTTTCTACCTTTTTCTAAGATATACAAAAGTTTTGTGTAATATTTTTTAATATATTTAGGAAAAAAAATTAAAAAAAAATTTATATTTTAAAAATAAAAAAAAATATTTTACGAAAAAACTGAATTTTCTCTTTATTTTTTCCAAAAAACATTAAAAATAGTAAAATATATTTTATACAGAACTTCTATATATCATTATGTCCAGAAAGGTGCATAGAATTTAGTTGTGTAGTGCAAAAAAATGTTACATGCATCACATTTGGAGTTTTTTGGTCAAATACCAAAAAATCGAGAGTAACGGAGAGTAAAATTTCACAGAAATCGGTACATAAACCATATTAAAAATTTTTTATGATTTTTTAAAAATATTGATACAGATTTGTAATATATTTGTGGATAAAAGTTGCTAAAAAGAAAAATAAATTTTGAAAATTTTCATTAGACTAGGTACATTTTTACGTAAAATGGGAATATTGACTAACTATATTCAAACAGTAACCAAAAATATAATTTTTATTCTAAACCAAAGTTTTTATTACCTATGTTCCCACAAATATACATAGATTTTATGTGTGCAATGCAAAAAAAATTATATGGAAACATTTTAGAGTTATTACGGATGGAATCAACAAATTTACCCTGTAACCGAGGCAAAATTCCACAGAAATAGGTATATAAACCATATTACAAATTTTTTATGATTTTTTTTAAATATTGATACAGATTTGTAATATATTTGTGGATAAAAGTTGCTAAAAAGAAAAATCAATTTTGAAAATTTTTATTAGACATGGGTCATTTATGATAAAAATCTACCTTCACAATAGCCTAGATGTTGAGGTTAGGGCTGTGAAAAAAAAAACCAAAAATATGAAATATCACTAATAAATACACTCTACAAACATTGACACATTTATTATAAGTTGTATATACATTTATATATTATGTATATACATATTATAATAAATAAATGGTTTCTTGAAACTAAAAGTTCCAATAGCAAATCTAGAACTAGGCCTGACTAGTATTAGATTTGGCTAGACTAGGCCGAAAATATAAATTATCACTCATAACTACACTCTACAAACATTGACACATTTATTTTAAGTTGTATAAACAAATTATAATAAAAAAATCACTTCATGAAACTTATATTCACTATAAAAACACAAAGCAATTGCACTTTGAAATTTCCACATCGGCAAAAATCTTGCGAGATCGAAGTAACAAATTTGAGGTTATTCTACGTTTTATAAAGTACCACAGCCTTTGTATTTTTCCTTGTACAGATGTGTTTCAAATACAAGGTTAAATATTGAAACCTCCTCTTTACAGTTATATCAAAAACGACAAGATTGTATAAAAATAAAGATCGGATTCTTCAAGACTGTCTAGACATTGAATATCGCAAACCGGTCTGAAAGTTCAAAGGATCATTTCCTAGAATGGATATAAATCGTAAACTATATAACTTAGGATGATTTCGTCTTCATAGTTCGAAAGAGGAAGAAAAATACTATATAATATTGTCAACTTGTAACATTTAGACAAGTTTTACCATTTCGAAAAAATATATGAACATATAGGTGATATTTTCTATATAAAACTCGCCGCGAGAAACTGTCGCAATCTAGCGCTAACAAGGTAAACTTCAGTCTTGTCTTATATCTTTACTACACGGTACATAAAATTTTCTAAACTTGGTTATGAAAGATTGAAAGATAACCTTTTCATTGGTATAAAATACATTTCGATAATATAATATCTACTAGGATAAAAGTTGAATTGTAAAAAATGTAATTTTTAGCGTGTAAAATAGCGTTAAAATTCTTGATTTGGTTTAATTTTTATATAATAAAAACTATACTAGTTGGAAACATTTGAAAAAGACAGTTTTGAAGAGAAAGACGCGATCTATCAAGCAGTGTTAGGTTATATTTGACTGACAGTAATTTGGAAATAAGAAAAATAGGCAAACAGGAAGAATGTTTTGTTTAAAACTGGTTGACGTAAAACTTTGACGTTTCGCATGAAAACTATGCGAACTTCGCCAATTTTTGGAATATTATTAATATCGTTTTGTGGTATTTTTTTTTGCATGATATGCATCTACGGAACATTAGCTTTCCAACGGTATTTTATTTATTGCGATGGGACAATTTTAAGTGGGCGTAACGTTGAATGGCAAAATACGTGTTTTTTAGTTGGTGAATAGAGCCGTGACTAACGAAGCGACCACTTTTAAGGCAAAAAGTGGTCGATCACCAGTTGGAGGGTTAATTTAATTTGTGGTTATATTAATATAATTGCTCAAAATTTCAGCACAATAAAATAATTACCTACACTTTCTCAGATTGAATTTATGAAATCATAAATAAATCATAGGATTATGCCTTATGTATTTTCATCACAGAAAGTAAGTCTATAGAAAATTAAACATTTGTATTCGAATTGAATAACGAAATTATTTTATATTATTAATTAAGAACATAATGTAAACATTGCTCAGCATATTCACTGTAGAAATTTTTTATGACTACAAAAATTAAACTATTATTTTAAATATTGTCATTATAAAAATGAGGAATCTACTTTAAATTTTATTTAACAAAAAATGAGAATTACAAAATTTTTTAACCCAAATTGTGTTGTTTTTTCTTTAAAATATTCTATGGCACAATCCTATCAATACTGTCCAGTAAATCATTAAATAATATCTTTGGTACACAGATTCTCCAAGTCAAGTTTTGGCATCATACTTATTCTTAAATCTTGGAACAACTATCTCTGTCTACATAAATAGGGGTGTGAATTTTTTAATTAGTATTAAAAAAGTGATCAATTATCATTTAATAAAAGAATTAAAGAGTTTTCTCCACAGGCAAACATTGTGAAAAACTAAAGATTTCATCACGTTTAAGGTTCTTATTTAAATTTTCAGGTATTATTTATTAGTCTTAACATTTTTCTTGTATATTATCAAATATTCATACTTCTGATTTGTGTAAATGAAACATTATCTGTGCAGATAACTTATATCTTAATACAGACTCGCATAAGCCATAGTAAATCAGACGTTGTATCTTGTATGGCATGAACATTCTTAATAGTACAATTTATATGAACAAATCTTAATTATTTACATATATTTTCTTCAACTTATAGTCTAATGCTACTCCTAAATACCTATATGATTCTACAGAACCCAAATGCTCACAGCTACTGACCATGCACATAAAAAAGTTTATGCAGACAATCATTAGTAAAGTGTGATTTTAATTATTTTTACAAATAAATGTAAGCAGGTGAAAAAATGTTTGTATTCACAATCTGAATACTGAATTACCAATTTGACGAAGCGAGTAATGTAAGTTAAATAGGAAATAAAAAACAAAAACCCTGTAAGGAAGGCATTGGAGGTTGTTTATTATTTTGTGGTAAACTTAAAAAAAAAAAAAAAGTAATGTGATGTGTTTTTGTAGATGATAACAATCAGAATATTAAAAAATTTTATCTTTCAAGATTTTGAATGGCTACCATTTTGAAATTTGTTAATTACAAATTCAGGGTTATAAAATGGTGGGGGTTATAGAATGGTGGGGTTTCATTAATTCATACGAAGACAGTAGAGAAATTTTGTGGTGTTGTATTGATATCGCTGATGGCCTATAACACAAAAGTTTGTTTTACAGCTGAGTAACCTCAAAATTAGTTCTTCCATTGTTCTGGTAGTGTGTTTTGTGGAGTGTTCTGTGTAGAGTGTGTTATTATTTTCTCTAATAAAGAAAAAGCAAATTGCGTTTTGTTGCTGGATGAATTCAAGTCTGTAACTTCAGTGCAACGGGCATTTCGAATAAAGAAGAGATCCACCACATGAAAATAACATTCGACGTTGGCTCAAACAATTCAAAGAAACTGGATCAGTTCAAAAGCTGAAATCACCTGGCAGGCCAAGTGTATCAGAAGAAAAAGTTGAATTTATTAGACAATCTGCTATCAGAAGTCAATACCTCGACAAAGCCTAGAGTTAGCTATTCCAAAAACAATAATCCACAAAGTTTTACACAAAAGACTGAAATTATACGCATATAAAATCCAGATATTGCAGGAATTGAAACCTGACGATGGTGCAAAAGTTTTAATTGAAACCTGATGGAAACACAGGTAAGAAACTTTATTTTAATTTCACTGTTGAAATGTTGAACAAGATTGATGAAAACCAATCATATTTAGATGATTTTTTTTCCTTTTTTTCTTTTCTTTCTTTTTTTTTCTTTTTTTTTTTTTTTTTTTTTTTTTTTTTTCAGACAAAGCTACATTCCATATCAATGGGTCTGTTAACAGACACAATTCATGCATATCCCCCCACATACAATTTTAGAGAAAATATGCGACTCGCTGTATTGTTAATGTTTGGTGTGATGTGATGAAAAATCGTCTGATAGGCCTTTCTTCTTTACTGAAAAGAAAATTAATGGAATTGTGTATCGTGATACTGTATGTTAAACAATTATTGTTTTCCTCAGCTGGATGATCTCGAAAACATCGAACAACTTCATTTCCAACAAGATGGCGCACACCCCCACTAACCATGTACAGTGTAAAACACCGCAATAAAGTTACATAGTTCATCTCGCTATGGTCGAAAGTACCGCACAATCACCGAAACAGCTATCGGAAACAGCTAACCACCTTACGGAAGGTGGGCCACTGATGTCAGAGCGAATGGCAAGGGCTGATGGCAAAGTGGTGGGGGGAGAATAGCTGGATAGCCAAACTAAACGGACGGCCAGCCTGTCCACAAGACAAAAAATAATTTCCACGCAGTGCTTTCAACCGTGTACAAGACTTCCCGAGGGTTAACATTTTTTATACATATAAACAATAATTAAAATGCCATGTTTAAACAATGTCAATCCTTCTTACTTAAAGCATCATATTAGGTGTAAATTGAGATCACATCTACAAAATAACCAAAGCAACCAGAGATGATTTTAAGAAGTCAAAACTGAGTAACAAAAGTAAATCAACCAAAGGCAGTGGCAGAGTTTAAAATTAAGAACAAGGTTTAATTCTATATATTATAGAGATTTGGAGGATACTAAAGAAGGTCAACAAGGCAGAAAATGGTCAAACATTCAAGTATTAGACGCAAAAAAAAAAAAAAAAAAAAAATTGGTGTCATTAATCTTTGAATGAAGTTTGGAAAAGTAAATATGAAATGTACACCTCAATCGTTTATTAATTTTTATGAATAGGAACATTAGCTTGGTTGCTATATTACCGCTACAGAGTAATAATGGGCAAAAGTTAGTGGCCACTTTATAACATGTACAACATAATGAGAAACCGTATCTACAAGTGATTAATATACTCTCTGATATGTTATTTTAATTCATCGTCTCTTTAAAAGTGTTGCCAAAGAATTGTTCAATAATCCCCCCCCCATTGTTAATTTCTAACAGTTAGATACAATTTGTATATTTTCACAGCTTTTAAATCTTATAAATAGAAGCTTTGGTTTATTATTTTTTTTTAAAGTAAATTTCATCTACAACACCAAATGTTTACCTGAATCAAAACGAATGCTGTCTGTGATTTTTGATGAAGCAATATCAACTTGGATGGTATCGTGAACTTTGACCAAAGGATCAGGATACCTTATTGTTCTACCATCATGAGTTGTAAGGAAAGGAATTCCCTTAGGTCCTGTTTGTACACGCTTTACTTTGCACAGCTTGTACTATAAATTAAAAAAACTAATTAGTTAAGATAACTTGTGTAGGGTTTATATATTATATTATTGCATATAAGATTGCAAACTAGAATGTTAAATCAATTTCTCTTATTGAAGTGGTAGCACTACCGCATTCATGAACCTATATTGACCTTTTATTTTATCGCTGCTTCTGACATGGGTAAAAGTTATTTTATTGTAATTTATTTACACACTGTGGGGGTTTTTCAAATTAACTTATGAATTATTTCTTTGCGGCTTAAGTGATACATTGATCTGAATCATCAAATGTTAAGAGATCAGGATAAGCGAGTCATTTATATTTTACCAATAACATTTTTGGTGAGGTTTACATGACCAAATGAAAGAAAACACAATTTCCTACAATAATAAACAATTTATTTGTTAAAATCCATGTTTTAATAACCAAGTCATGATCCTCCGTTGTCACATATACACAAAACTCCAAGAAATTGTTTGTGTATATGTAACAACTGAGGACGATAACTTAGTAACTGAAATGTCATCGTGAACAAATAAAATATTAGTTATTTAGAGTTAAATATAATAATGTTTCTCATCCATGTATTTTTTTCAATTTCCAACCCATTTTTTTGTTTGTTTAGAGGTAAAAAAACCCTCAAGTTCAATGTATCACCTGTTATCGTCATCACTAGTTCGCAATGCGTGAGTTAAATGCAACAACTGACAAATACACTAATTACAAATATAGGTAAAACAATTTATTAGTTCACTATGTAATTATGTAAAAATTATATGTTTCATTACAAACTGAATGCAATTAATTGAACAATGAAACAGTGAATCAATTATTATAAATACGAACAGATTGTCTTTCGAGATATTTTAATTCGTTTTGCCCCGACTAGCTTTTACTATTTAAAATCTTTGTATTGTAGTTATATTTCTTTCACTGTTAATTGAATTTCAGTGACTTAACTCTAGGCTTATATCTAGTACCGTACACAATATTGTTGTTCATCAAAACACTAAGGCTAAGTAATTATGGAGGATGGGTGATTTTATGAATAAATGATACAATTAGGATTCGGTATGGGTGATATTGGGTTGATATCTAAAACCACAGTTTGTGGAAAGTTCAAATTCGGAGTGTATTTAGATTGGCCAATATGAGGTAGAAAACATGATGTAAATTTCACAATATTTTAAAGGTATTCAATTTAATATTGACTCATCAATTATTCTTCTTTAAAACAGTTAATTATTAAATTCTTACTATATGAGTTATTATTTTTCTCTTGATTTATATTTAAATTGAATTTTATGTAGCACCAAAAAAATAGGAGTCTGAATTGCCTTTAGGTCTGATATAAGAATGATTTTTATCATTATTGTCCCCTGTTCCTGTTTTTCTTCTTCCTATTTTTTTTTTGAACCAAAAAATCTCTTTCAGGATGTCAATTATTACTGCACTTTTGATTTTCATATCATTTATATACAGAAAATGCTATTCTTGATACATATTTATTTTGACGAGGATGATATCTACAATTTATGATTGATTTTAAATGTAATGTGATTGAACTATGGTCTATGGTGATTTTGATATAAATATTTTAAATTATTTGGTGATTTATTTTGAAAAGGGTGGTTTCAGGGTAGGCTATGGTGATTCATATAGTAGGCTACACTGAATAAATTTATTTTTAAATTTAAATTTCGGGTTGTTACACAACATAATATTATTGAAATAAATGTTAGGTTTGTATAATTTTAACATACAAACAAAATAAATACCTTTGCTTCTTCACCAGTGATTCTGTGAATGGTAAATCGTCCTTTTACATCATAGATCAAACGGAAAAATTCACCAGTCTTTTCAATTGTAATTACATCTAAAAAAAGATAAATTAAAATTAATATGTATTGTTAAAATATAAACATGAATATAAATTATCAACCAATAAATAAAACCTACCCATAAATCCAGCAGGATAATTGGGATCAGTACGAATTTTTCCATCAACTTTGATCAAACGTTGCATAACAATTTTCTTAACTTCACAGTTTGTTAAAGCATATTTCAGACGATTACGTAAAAAGATAACTAACGGAAGGGATTCTCGGAGCTTGTGAGGTCCAGTACTGGGTCGGGGAGCATAAACGCCTCCTAATTTGTCTAACATCCATGCTTTTGGCGCATGAAGACGCTTCAAATGCTTTTTAGGACCTCGAGCCTAAAAAAGAAAAAGTATATAATGACATTTAATATAGTTTTTCTAAAATTTTTACTGTAACATTAAACCTAATTTAATTATTAACTAATAATAAGCATTATATTTATAACACTTTAATTACCTGGAATAATCCACATAATGTATTAAGACGGGCCCAAATTATTTTAATAAAAGAACTGTTCTACAAATTATAAGATTAAAATAGAAACTCTTGACATATTGATTATAAATCTATTTTAATTTTATTTGCAACTGATCAACATTATTCAAATTTGTCTACAATTGAATAGTTAATCAATAGACTTTAGTAGTTTATACTACATAACCTACTGAGATATGTCTATACTACTTTGCTCTAATAGTTGTATGTCCCAGAAAATTATAGTAAAGATTATATTAATGTAATGTTCCCTTCAAACTTTCCTCAGATAAACTGCCCAAATATTGTGACTGCAAAAAAGAAGAAGAAATTTGGTAACCAAGGAGATATCTAGTTGGGTTTTAGAATTCTTGCAGATTCGATATTATAAGACATCACACATATCACAAATGTGTAAAAGTCAATTATTAGAAAGCTAACATTACAATGTCTATCGAAAGGTCTAGATTCTTTTCGTTATTAATAAGGATAACATTACTACTATAGTATCTAAATTCTATTATTTTATATTATATTTATTGAAATATTATTTATATTAAAAGGAATATTATAAAATCTGCAATATGCATATAATATATATTTTAATTTAGCTTCATGGATGACAACAGTTAAATTTGGCTAGTTTTTTGGCAGAAAAACAAAATTACATAAATATAAGATCTATACCTCTTGTATTATGTAAAAGACTTAATTATTATTAAATAAATTGTAGGTTATTTATTTATAGGCTCCTTGTATTTAAACTAATATAACTTTTAGGTATTTTAATATAGTTAGACCCCCTTTTCAAAAGCAAGTGTTTGTTAGGTAATCAAATGCCGTGGGGTTGGCGATTCCATTGCCCAGTAGACAATCCACCCCAATCAGCCTAAACAATCAGCCTTGGTCTCTTGGCCTGAAGCAACTGATAAAAAGCTTCTACCCAAGAATGCACAGATAAAGAGCTAGAACAGGAAGAGGTTCTACCAAAGAAAGAAAGTACGAACTTCAGAAAAATCCAGAAAAACCCGGTTTCATTGGTTCACTTGACAATGCTGAAAACCAGTGAGCAGACCAAAGATGAAGAGAACTAATTTCAATACTGTCCAACGAAAGGAAACCGTCAAAGCCAAACTCCGAAGAAATGGTGAACAATGAAACCCTAACAAGTGGCAGAGCCAGGAAAAAAGAAGAGGAAGTCGGAGTTGGAAATCACCTTAACAACGGGGTTTCCAAGGCAGGGATAAGAGTGGTCAAGCGCTCTTGAGGCAATTCAGCCATGCCACCCTCTTCAAAGGAGGCCAGAGACGAAACTCGAATTTCTGTGCAAAAAAAAAAAACTCGTTATTACAGCCATCTGGTAAGAAAATTCCCACTTCCAACAACAACATCCTCACCAGTAAAATAACTGTTGTTCTCGATGCCTATCCTCTGAGTTTAAACTTACCAATAAGTAAGTACGGTGAAGACTTACGATATTAGACTTACGATGATAGGCTATATTTTCAATCCGCAGTCAATTATAGGAAGTTCATAAATACAAGATAGAAATAATTATTTAACACTTTTGGATAATCAAAGTCAAAATTCAAATAAATAGAATTATTTGAATAGTCATCTTTTGGTGAGTGTAAAGTGTAGGCAAATGTTGGTAAAGATGTAAATAGAACAGCGAGCAACATTCGTCTTATTAGTTGCACGGCCAGTTAACCAATAGGATTTCATGATTTTTTGCCACTAAATTCCACCGGCATATACACTCCATAATTCCCTATTACCGTTTCTTGATTATAGCTTACTACGAGACAATAATATTAAAACGTAATTTTCCATATAATATTGTTTCTGTCATTTACATGTACAAGGTTAATATGGACTTTAAAACAATGATCACAGATTTGGCTAGATGCCTTATATGTGTGTGTACGTGTGTGTGTGTAGCCCACCTTCCAAACCTTCGTGATTATTCATGGTTTTCAATTCCCATTGTTGTGTATATAACCGAAGCATATGTGCATTGTCGGATTTGATAGTTTTTTATTGTGATTTTTCAGTGAAAATTAGTGATCTGTGCAAGGAAAACATTATTTATTCTTAAGTAAGGTATAAGTAGACGATAAATAAATAAAATCTAGAAAATAAGTAAAGTACAGCATATAACATAAACATAGACTTGATAATGCAGTCACAAACTTGACTCAGTGTCATTGTACAGATTCCTCATAACCCAAAAAAGCTTAATTTCCTATGTCTAAAAAATTGTAAGTTTCTTAAATACTAATGGAGTTTGAGACTTGAAAATTGTTTCGCGTTCTAAAAAAATATCTGATTAATGACAAACAAGTTAAAAAGTTTAAGTTTGCACGATTTTTAGCAACTAAATTCTGGGGGCAGCTTCAATACAATACCATTTCAATAAAAAGTATTTAGTAAACAAATTATCAAGAATTTTTAAAGTGGCACCCAATTTCGCTTATTTGACAATTACCAAACCTAGTAAATGGAGCCTAGTTCTTATATGAAAACTTTAGACCTAGATGCAAAGACATGATCTAGATGCAAGCCATAAGGAGCTATTCCTAAAGAACAATACCAAGCTAATCATAATAAAATGGAATATACTTTTATAAAGCATCTAGAACAAGTTTTACATTAAAGAGTAAAATAGAATTCAAAAGAAGGCTACAGTGAGATGCATTATTGCCATGCTTGTATAATCGAAAAACATTTTTAGGTTAAAAGCCTACACACCACTTTAAAACATTAATTTAATAAAGTCATACATACAAAAAAATTCTTATTACCAATCAACCAAGTAGGTTAATGTAATATATAAGCTTCTTAATAAGCATGATATAGTAAGTAAATAAATAGAATACAAATATTATAGCTGCTTTGAACGACAATCTAGAGAATAAAAGTTTAAGGTATTTAATAAAACATACTGTTTATAATTTGTTTGTATACATTAGTAGTTTTAATAATAAACTCATTCAGATTATATTTATTTGGAAATATATAAATATTATTTGAGATTAAAAACGATAAAATGTAATAAAATCTTCTGAACTCACCATTTTGAGGAATAAAACCGGAAAAGGTTGTTGTCAGTAGAGAAGGCTCCAAACTAAACTCTAATTTCCTCTTGTACCAAAGAGGTATAAACAATCACAGAATAGTTGCAGACGAGATTCAAAACACAATGTTGTGTTTAGTGATTATATTATATATCATGTAGAAAATATTAACTTGGCTGTTAAAAAAAAAAAAAAAACTTTTATTGTTGGATGTTTTCTGTTCACTAGGTTTACCATTTAATTGACAAATAATCTAGTAATTGAAAATGTGAAATATTAATTAAATATGTATTTTCCTTCAAATACGTGATACAAGAATTTAAGCTGCTATAATCTTTGTCATCTGAGAACGATCTAGTTCAAAGCAGAAATTTAAAGGAAGAAGGTTTTCTACTTCCACTAAAATAAGGAAATTCAATTTTCCTTCAATATCATCTAATTATCCTTATAGTAACAAATGTGCATGATAAAAGTAATGTTTTTACATAACGGCTACGATATAAATTAATTTGAGAGATTTGAGGTGATCATAGAACAAATAATTTGTTTAATGGAGTACTGGTGAAAACAGCTGATATATAATATAGATATTTTTGTGAGGTTTAGATTAGAAGAGTTGTTGGGTTTAGTTCAAGTGTAGTGTCTTGGTTTATAGTTATTAATAGATAATTTTGTTTTGTAAAGTACTGTATATACAACATTGACTTAAATGGATCAAACCAGTTCTTCTCCAAACGCAATTACAGTATTTACGGAAGGGATACAGGATTTTATTTTCGGAAGCGATTGTTTGGAATTTCCAACTTTGGAAGGAGCAAATGGTCAAACTGTTGCTTACAAAGAGTCGGAAAACAATAACAGGACTGTAATAATCGCAAAATCTGATGTAAATAAACAATCCAAGTGAGTTATTTAAAAGAGTTAAAGAGTATTAATTTGTATAATGCTAAACTTAGTGACCTTATGAAATTGATCTGGTCTTTTAACTTTGAAATTAACCTAAAGAAACTGATACAAATTTTGGTAATAATTATGCAATCAACTGCCACAAGCTTTTTACTAGCTAAATGTTGACAACTTGATATAAAACACCTTCTGTTCCATAAATAACATCTACCTTTAGCTTGATTTGCACTTTTGAATGGTCGAAATCCATTATTTATGTCAAAACAACTTATTTAAGAAGACAGTTTTCAGGCATTTTCAGGTTACATTGTAGTTTTTACGATTTATGTCAACTCGTGAATCAACCTTATGGACCTAGTAAAGGAACTACAGATCGAGAATTTGTCTTATCGATTTAAGTGTCATATCTGTGGAATTCCTCTTTAAAAGTTATAGCATTTTTTCTATCATTTCGATACTTATTAAATACGCTTACCACATTTTATTTTTCACAAATCATTATTTCTATCCTAAATCAGCGATTTAAAATGACTGATTTATGACATTTAGAGGTTATTTCGGCATATATTTCATCATTTTAAGTACATTTCATAAAGATGTTTTTTTATTCCGAATGGAAAAGAATTCTGTTTTATGATCTGTCAAACTATGTATCATTTAGGCCCTAGTGTAATCATGTCGTGTAACAAGATCAGGAAAGGTAACTATATATAGTTAAAGACCTAGTTAAAGAACTATATTATAAAAAATATATATAAGTTAAATTTACCTTACTTGACGTATAGTTCTTTTACTAGGTTTGCGTTTCAGAGACCTAGCCATCCGGAATTTTATATCATAGAAGCGTAGTAATATTATCGTATAAAAGTGAATAAAGTGTGCATACGTCCCGCAAGTGAATTTAATATGGCTACCCGATTGAATGTTAATTTTTTTTAATTTCATAGATTGTTAAGTAAATAATGAATTGTGAGAGAAACAACTACTAGCTTTATTCATTAAATTCTATTTTATTGAAAAAACACTATTTTGAAGCGGAATTACCAAGATTTCTCACTTAAATCGATCGGACAACTTCTCTCCATATTTACCGATAACTCTCTATATATAAACTAATATTGAGACTTTTTTATTTTTTGATAATTTTAAATTTGGGGTTAGTTCTCTTTAAGAATGTTAGTTCCATTATGTATGTTTTTTCAAAATCAGCTTTTTATAAAATTATGCTCATGCGTAGCCTTTTGTAGAGTCCGAACAAAACATATAGTTTCCATCTCTCCAAAATTGTTGATAAATCTAAAGAAAATCGTCCAAGGAGCTGTTATGAAAGACATAATTTCTCAAAATCAGCTGAACTGATTCCGTTCAAATTTTAGTGAAGTGTGAAGATTAATAACCCAAAAAAGAATAATTGTATGTAAAATTTCAAGTAAAAAAACTATTATTCTAGAGTTCCGGAATAATTGGCAAATGAACCGTGACCACCATCATTGAAAGCTGCTAGATTGTAATCTAATATAATTTATTTTGAGGACATGTATAATAATTAACACAAAAATATAATTAACTACCAAACTGATATTTTTAGTGACGATTATTTTTGCTTCGTTTTTATTTTGTTTGGGATGGTGGAGTCAAAATTTTGTGTAGTATTTCCATACCATTTATTATGTAGACTGACGAAAAGTTAAAGTTAATGTATACCCCTATATGTTATTTTAAATCATACTAAACTATTTCCTGATGTTGTTACAGACATGATCATCGCAAAGCTAGTAAGTCTATTGATAAAGTTCAAATGCATATTGATGTTGATGGTACAACAATGGATCGAGGATATTCACCCCATTATAAAATAATTATCGATTCTAACAGTTTTTTAAAGCAACAAACTCATGTAAAACGATATCAGTGTGAATACGATGGCTGCTCAAGAACTTACAGCACTATTGGAAATTTGCGAACACATATGAAAACGCATAAAGGTATGGTTGTTTGTGCTCTATTTTATCAGGCCTAGGACAACTCTGAAAAAGTTTATAAGAAAATATAATCTTAATATCAGCATGATGTTTCTAAATTTTTAGATGCTAGTAAACAATGAAGTCTTGTTTTATTGGCCTATATTTTCAAAGCTTTTTCTACCAGATACTAAAAGGTCATGATATTTGTAAAGATACCAGATATTTGTAAAGGTCATGTGTTAACTATAGTGACCAGTATGGGTTATCATTGATTCCTGTAATATATGAAGAAAGGCCAGGCCAAACCTTTACAAAACACCTGTTAAAATTAAATAAAAAATAACCTATCTTTTGGTGAAAATAATTTATTGCTTAGTTTCAACTGGAACTTTTAAAAATTCAATATTGTTTTTTTCCTTAAATACAATAATAATAGTAGTAAATGTTACATTAGGCCTACAGATGATTTTGCTTTAAAAAAAAGGAAAAAAGTAGTACATTCATAGGGAAACGGAAACTGAATAGTCATAGCAAAAAATGGGCATTAAGCGTACCATTAAAGGGTAGTTAACTTAAATGTTACAGATCTAGTTAGTCAATCATGAGAATACAGTGAGGTTACGTTAATCTGAACCCTAGTTATCAAAATGGCCTACGTTATGTTATGAATTTTTCATGTTGCATCTTGTCAATTCAACAACTATTTGCTCTTACTTGCTAGGTCAGTTCTACTGTCTATTATGCTAGGAAGTAATTGCTATATTAAGTCGCTCATTACGTGCTTTATAGTTTGTGTTGAATTTTGTTTTTAAATGTCCTTAATAAACAATTCGACCAGTTTGATCATCTTAATTTTGTTGACAGATCATACAAAATAAGTAACTAAAAGTTATAATCTCTTTAGTTTAGCTGGATTAAAAGTTGATTTATTCGAAGTTATATTTTCTATAAGACATTGAAAAGAGGAAAATTTTAACATCTATTTTATTTAATTTTCGGGTATAATATAATGAAAATAAGTAGTGTTTAATTTTGCAGAATGTCTTTGGTTGGAACTATTAAAAAAGCAAATCTTCAGCTATATAGCTTAAAAAGTTTAAATAATAATGAAAAATATTTAGAATGCTTCTTTAATTTTCCTTTTTCTAACGAAAAAATGTGACTAACTAGATCTCATGTCAAAATTTAGTTTCAGAGATACAGCAATTTAAAGTTGGATCAAATAATATTCTTTAATTATTAATCATTTCATCTACAGTAATAAATAAACAAATACAGTAATGAATAAGCAAACTAGGAAAATGTAAATTTAAAAAGAAAGAAAATTAAACTATGTAAGGTTTAAAGTTAAGCATTTTAGTTTGAAAGACATCACAATGATCTGACGGGAACTTTCTTAAAGGGCACCGACGACTGCAGTATAAAATATACAAAGAAAACACACCTAGTCTCCAGGAAGTCAACTTCCGGGTAATTACCGAACACATTGCAATGTGTGTTTTGAGACATCTAAATTTTCCTAGGAAAGGGTGATATTTTATGCTCTGCTGTCCGCTATTAGGAAGTTTCAACTGACCCATTAGCCATCAATTTCATGTGTGTATCCGTTTTGGGAAAGTCCTTTATTTATAAACACTACAAAGGCCAGAAAAGCATGATGCCTTTTCGGGAATAAAAAAAATGTCCATTTATTATGGGTGTCCGTAAGAGAAGTTTCACTGTTGTAGTTTTTCATTTTCTATAACCATATTTCCAAGGTGGGAATTATAGAGTTTGAATCGTTTAATTTCTTTGTATGGTATTTTTTTTAACTTTAAGAGAGTTCAAAAGTGAATTTTGATGGTTTATTTCATCAGATAGGTCAAATTTGTTTTTGTTATTTGTAGATTCAACATCACTAACATTAGTAGAACATGAAATATTAGTATGCATGGAAACATCATGTCTACAATGTTCTGGCTCACAAGAGTTGCAAAACCATTGATAAAAAAAAAAAAAAAAAAAAAAAAAAAAAAAAAAAATATATATATATATATATATATATATATATATACAAGATCTTTAAATTGAGTTGTTACTTCAGTGCATCTCCTATGAAACCAGTTACAACATGTTTGAATATTTTCCACAAGGGTATTTAGTAGTTTTATCTTTTACTATTCTTATGAATTTAACCCAAACAGTTCTAAGTATTTATATCAATCTAAGTTACAAGTCAATAGGGAATATTGACAGGGCAAAGTACACCAAATCCAATTCTCTTATTAAAAACAAAATAATTGATTATGAAGATGCTAAATACTATATTACTTTCAGCTATATCAGAGATAGAATGAACAATGTTTATGAGTACAACAAACATTAGTGTTATCAAGCAAATCAAAACAGATGAAGTAAAGTTTACTTATCTTTATAAAACACATAGTGGCAAAAGTCTATAAATGAGGCAGGATCTTATCTATCCCCTGTCAATCACTTTTAGTAATTTAAAATTGAATATTCATTGCAAATGTGCCCAAGTCAAGATTAAAATAACTAAATTGTATTTTCGTCTCTGTGACTTAATTATGGTGTAGTAATTCTACTTACATTTTTGACGTGTTTCGGAAATATTTTCCATCAGAATATTTCACTCATTGGAGGTCGTCACAATAAATATGATTTCAATATAATTATAACAACACAAAAAACACTAACACATATTAAAATACATACGTAACGCACGCTGACGTGTGCACACACGGACGTATATCAGTCAACTGAAACCAAGTATTTACCGCGCCCGTCACCAAACAATATTTATCATTTCCTTCCTTCTAACTTTATCGCTATGTCATAGATCATATTGGAACGGAAATGTGATCTATGACACAGCGATAAAGTTAGAATGAAGGAAATGATAAATATTGTTTGGTTGACGGGCGCAGTAAATACTTGGTTTCAGTTGATTGATATACGTCCGTGTGTGCACACGTCAGCGTGCGTTACGTATGTATTTTAATATGTGTTAGTGTTTTTTGTGTTGTTGTATGTTGAAATCATATTTATTGTGACGACCTCCAATGAGTGAAATATTCTGACGATGGAAAATATTTCCGAAACGCGTCAAAAATTTAAGTAGAATTACTACACCATAATTAAGTCACAGAGACGGAAATACACTTTAGTTATTAAAATTGAATTTAAAACTGAATAACTACATTTTTCTTTTTTTTAAAAAAAAGGTATAAAAAACACAGTATAATTTTGTTTTCAACAATGCAAAATTTTCACCACAAAAAACACACCAATTTCATCTATTTTGCTGAGAACAATTACAACAAATTTCAGCCAAAAACATGAGCAAGAGATACACCCTCGGTTGTACTCAATTCCAACTCAACTTCCTGTTGAAAACATAAATTTATGGTTCACTAAGAGTTAATTGGGTGGAGTAAAATTTTTTGATAATTGTAAAATGCTATGTGGAGTATTAAAATTAAAGGTATGGGGATACTTTCCACTTTCTCTAAGTGTGTATGTTATATACTAATACAGTGTAGCAGCAATAATGGTCAACAGTTTTGTTGTCTATTGTCAACACTAAAAGTAATATTTGTACCTTATTTGCATACACATTAAAAAAAAAATCCTAATAAAATGAAAAACAATCATAACAATTACTTATTTTTAAATAATTTTACTTAGGAAATTCTAAATAACATGTTTAAAAAGAAATTTTTGCTTGAAGAACGAGTTTTTTAAACTTGTTCATAAATTGTGACCACATATAAAATAGGTTTTGTCTTTTTTTTCCAAAATAAAAAAAATATGTTGCTAATAGCATTGTTAATTCAAACATAATATTTACTCAAAACTAGAGTTGTTAAATTTCAGAAAATACGAGAAAATAATAACATGGTATCATTTACTACAACATGTAATCGCAAAGTGACCTATAACAGTGTTCAAAACAGCATTTTGTACAGAATAGTCAAGATTGGGGAAAAAATTAAAACTATCAATTTGTAGCTTGAAATCTTAGTTATTGATTAGGATCAAAATCAACTTGGATTGAACGAGTCTTCATGCTTTTCTGTCGTGTTTTGTGAGTGCCTGTATATATACTGTGTTAAGGAAGGTTTAAAGACTTTCAGATTGTAACACTAAAATAGGTGTATGTTTTGCTAAATATTCATGGAAAAGTATATAATGAATTCATTAGAAGTGTAAAGTCCACAGAAGATGAATATTTCTAAAAATTAATAATGACTGAATGTTATTATTTGATCCAATGTTTGACCGAAACATTCTATCAGATTGTGAGTAGTGTGAAATTGGCTTAATTGACTGTTGCTATGTATTATATGCATTTAATTGTTATTACTCGCTGTCATATTCTAGACTAGATGTTTTGACTAATATTTGTAATTTTATTACTTCTAACAATGTGTGCTAACCTGTGTCTAAATGTAATGTCTGCCAGGAGATGCGGAAGCGCAGTTTTGTTGGATGTTATGGCTTACTGATCCTTCGTAACATGGTAATTATTATACTATGCTTGATTTCCCGCTGTAGTAGCTTTGTGTTGCTTTGTCATTGTGTTGGGTTTATATTTGTATTTATCTATGTTTAAACCTTTATACCATTTTTATTACAATAATTTATTTTGTTTACATTTAAAATTGTAATTTTAGGCCAATGTCAGATGAGTGATAAATCCAACGGACATAGTTTTTTAAATCAAAATTCACATGTGGAGCTGATTGTCAGCCAATTTCTGTTCTACTAATTAATTGTGAATCAGCTGTATTTAAATCTTCCTCTTGCCACTATTAACCATTTGTGGTTAACATCGACTATCAGATCATTTTAATTACTAAAACTGGAAACTTTTTACCTTAGTTACATAACTAATTTTATATTTCAAATGTGATTTTTTAATTGTGTTATATTATTAAAATATTCTTGACTCTGTAAACAACTTATAAAAAGAACACCTTATAGGTAAATTGGAACCATACTTTATATGAAACATTCTGGTTTCAAAATTATTAGATAATGATTGGTACATTGTTTAATTAGACATTCACTATCATGTGTGTATACAAACTATGGCCTAGGGTTATGTAGAAAACTAAAACTAGAATATAAGAAAGGAACCCAGGGTTGAAGCAATAAAAATAATTAAAGCTAGATACCTATCACTTTCAATAATCAAAACACTGTTAGGTAACATCTGTCAAAATGAAATCCAAAAATAATACCCAGGATATTAAAAACTTTATTAATATGAATCTGCCGGCCAAAACAAATAGACCTCTTCAATAAGAATTAATGAATAAATGGTTAGGTTTAGTAGATAAATCTAACTGAACATATTTAGTCTAAAAATCTTAAATTCAATTTGGTAGATGCAGAGATAATACAATGAGAAAAACATCTATATAAATGAAAATATGAAATGTCTCATATAAAGGTGTCGTAAAATCATATCAGCCAAACCAGTGTAGACATTAGGCGATTATGGGTTCCATTAATAAAAAATGAATTAAAATTCCTCTACTTTAAATAAGCCTGTACATTTTTTGGTTAAATCTCCACAAGGGTTGATTACAAGGCCATGTGATAAATTTTGAAAGAGGGGACAAAAGATTGTTACTTTTATAAACGGTTAGATAACCAACCATGCCGTTTAGTTATTGACCAAAGTAGGCTTTCATCTCGATATAGTTTTTGCTATACTTTATGTTGTGTAATTGTGGTTTTTCTGATCACGTTTATAATTAGTCATACTTATTTTAACTGTTCATTTCATTTAATTTATTTTGCATTCTGGGAGACAATAAAATTGCATACAAGTCATAATTCATACATTACAAGACACTTAACAATTATGCATACAAGTATATAAACACATTAAAAAAACTTCTCAATAATAAGTTATAAAGTTTACTTATATTATATTATAATAATAATCATGCCTAACTTTACTCCATGTTCCTTTCTGAAATTGGTAGTATTAGTTTTCCTATGGTTCGAAGCTACGTTGATGCTGTTCACACATTCTGACTTTATCACTTTTTTTTGTCATTTAAAGGTGAAAAACCTCTTGGTCATTACCACCTTAAAGAAGAAAAAAGTGTATAAAATAAAGACAGACTTTATTTAGTGTGTTATGAAAGACATACAAGATTTAACAAAATATTGTTTCAAATATCCGCCATTTTGACATTTTCAATTCGATATTTCAGAAATCCATAGGATTTTTTATGACTGCACTTATAGTTCATTATACCAAATTTCATATTCTTGTGGCTGTTATTGTGCTTATATACAAACGACGGACAGAAGGCGTGTCTAAAATCACTTTAGAAGATTAGTAAAAAATGAAGGTCCAAACTTTTGGATAAGTAAAAGAAAAGTTAACCATTATAGACAAGAAGAAAACTCTGAAATAATTAGCCATTATTAGAAAAGCTATCATTAGATAATAATGAAGCTATTATTGCTGAATTTTAAACAATTTTGAGGTTATGTGGTTATCAATTTTATTTTTGCATAATAACTCTTATTATTTTATCATGAAAAAAAACATGTTTGCACATTGTTGGGTGTAGATTTTAATGTTGTATTAAATGAGCTATTGTGGAACCTGCAGGTTTAAAATAACCTTCAAAGAACTTTGTATAAAATTAGAAAATTGTTGCTACCATTTTGAAATTTAACAACTCCTTTTTATGTTTAAAGTTTACTAACTTTTGTTTTGTCCATCACGTGTCTTCCTTTTCTTTTCTGACGCGTTTTGGAGATTTACTCCATCTTCATTCAGATAATTATCACTCTTCTAGATCGTTATAACGTTTAAAATACACATAAACACAGACACTTGTACATATGAAATATTTAATGTTTGGAGCACTCTGTGTAGTGGTCCAAGGACAGTTGTTGCATCACTACACAGGCCGCTCCCAACATTAAATATTTCATATGTATAAGTGTCTGTGTTTATGTGTATTTTAAATGTTATAACGATCTCAGAAGAGTGAAAATGGAGTAAAACTCCAAAACATGTCTTAAAGAAAAGAAAAGGAAGTCACGTGATGGATAAATCCAAAAGTAAGTAAACTTTAAATGTTAGTCTGTGACTTGGATACTTGGGTAAACATGAATCCTTTTTACGGTTAAGAAATGTATTCAACAATATGTAAAATTAAGCATACATACCAAATATGTGGAAAATGACTAGAGTATTTGCTATTGTGCACACATGCACGCACACACACACACACACACACACACACACACACACACACACACACACATATATATATATTTATTTATATATACATTATTATAAATTATATACATTATTATTATTATTATATATTTATGAATGATTTTATAAAGAATATCAATGATAAAATTGTTGCTCAATATTTCGATTTATTTAAAAAGTTTTAAGAATAGAAGTATTAAATAATACAGTGTGTCGATAAAGTTACAGTGGAGTTTTGAGTAAATATTCTTACTAAAATAGACATTTAATAATAGACATAAAATATAAATAAAATGAAAGAACAGGACAAAACGTTTTTCTTCTTTATCTGAGTTCTGTGTGTGCATAGCTCTGCAAATGTCCAAGCTATATTCCAGCTCTTTCATTCTCGATCTTGAACAGCTGGAGTTATTGATGCCATTGCTTCTTGAATTTGTTGTTTTAAATGTTTGATACTCTGAATCCTTTCATAAATAATAGTCCATGGGTTGGGTGAGCATGGTGGCTAAAGCCTTCTATCCACCTCTTCCAATCAAATGTTGAGGCAATTTCTCATCTAGGAAATCACAACGAACATTATCATAGTGAGACAGTGCTTGATATTGCTCAGGAAGAGTATGTAGCTCCAACATATCAAGATTGACAATTCCACTTTGCTTTCAGAAAAGAAAGACATCAATAATATGATCCTTAGGAATAGAGCACCACACATTGATTTTTGGACCGTCACGCTCATGTTCAATGAAGGTGTGAGGAGACTTCATTTGTCCAAATTCAGAGGACAGAGGAAACCCTATTTGCTTTGAGTCTGAGATTCTTCAAAAAACACATCAATACTCATGTTGTACTAGTGGTACGGAATTAAATGTTGCAAGCCATAAAATCCACTGAACTTTCCTTTGCACAGTTGTCATATATAACAATTTTAATAAATAAATAACCTTGTTAAGTTTAATAAATAAAACTAAATAATAGCTGTTTCATAGTTATAATGTTTCCGTAGGGAGCCGTAACAATTTAAACCCCACTATGACTTATGAACACATTATATACAGATTTTCTTTAATAATACTGTACATAGTTACTGTATATGTACATAATTAAGGTACTTTTAAAATGCATTTTATTATCAATTTTCTTTCTTAGATTTTAATTCAAATTAACTTTTTAGTTTACACAAATTGGCATTAACGTTTTTTTTAGAGTCTAATTAAATTCACATATTCAAATAGAAAATAAGTAATTGCTAAAACATACTGTACATATTCCTGGATGGTATGTCTCTTGAAGAATCTAACTTTGGCCTTCTTAAAATCTTGTCTATTTTACTTTACCTTCTATTACTCTTCTGTGTTATGTAACAACCAGCATAACCCCCCCTCCCATCCTCTTAGTTGTTCTAATCTTCCTTGTCTTTAACCTTTTTGTATTTAAGTTCTAATGCAAAACAAATTATTATATAACGTGAAAAAATTCTGATTTGATCTTTATTTGAACAAGGATCTCTTGGTTTTGATTAACTTAAAAGTGAGAAAATACTAATATAACACATGCCTGATAACAGAACAGTGATTATTGGTTTAATAAGGTATTTGAAATATCACAATTAGTTTAAATAAGTTGATGGAGCCATTATGGTATGGCCCAGCAGTCCTATCATACAATCAGATCGTCTAAAAAATATAATACTCAAAAGTTGATCTCTTAGGTCTTGTAGTAAATGTAAAATTATTTTGGTAGATCGGGGGGGTCTTATCCAGTAGGGTAAGTTTGTTTAAAACAGTTGTTACACAGGTTTTTTGAACCTCGCAATTCTGTATATCACTACTTTCTTTATATCTGACTCATGTGTATAAATTAAAAAATGTTCACTCGCTTAGCTTGTATTAGTTTTTTGACCCTAATGGGCCTTGATGGTGCTGTACATATGTGAAGGACCCTTCACTCACTACGGTTGTGTGGATGTTTCGGCCTTGCCGTTTCTCGTAACTGTCACATCTTCAGATTAGGGTTCGAAATGACATTTTCGTCAATAACTATTATTTGTCATCGTGAGCGATGGGGTTGAACGATTAAATACAGAATTGCAATTGCAAATTTGTATCTAGTTGACTGTGTTATAAAATGAATAACACATGAAGCATAAAAGAAAGTTTAATTGTCACTATTCTGACATTTTCAATTCAATTTTGTTGAGTTTCAATAAAGTTCTATATGGACACACTGTGGTCACCTACGCCAAATTTTATGTTCGTACTTTAATTTTTGTTGCCACTATTATGCTTATGTACAGACAATGACAACAACGAGACATGAACCGTGAAGATTAGTAAAGAAATGGAGGTCGAAATTTGTTACAATTAACAAACTTACCCCATACTTTGTTAATGAACTTAAAAGCAGCAACATTTATGAAAGTCAGACATGGCTAACTACAGAAATCGGTTTAAATACCTAACTCTGGAATTGACATATTTATTAACCATCATTGTTTAATAATGATTCAATTAAAGAAGTAGAACATACTTTTGCGTAAAAGAGAAAAACCACCACAGTTAACATCGCCTTAACAAAAAAAGAAAGTATAAATGCTCCTTAATGTCATATAAAAACAAAACAACAACAATAACATATATTTTTAACTTCACAGGGGATCCATCGTCTTCACCATAGTCAAATTAACCTTTTTTTCACTATTAATATTATACATTTACAATTTGGGAAGATTAGGTATTACAAAAGATACTACTGGCTCTCTTTAATGGCGTCAGGATCATGATAAGACTTGATAGGAAGATGAAAGACAAGGATCTAACTCAAGTGTAAATGAAGAAAGGTAACCAGCCACACCCATTAGGTAATCTGAAAGATAAGCCAGGTACATTAGAATTCCACACCCATACTCACCTCTAAGTCCCTAGGGAACTAGAAAATTCTCTTTACCTGATCAGTGGTCTATTAGTTAAAAATACAAATTATAAATTGAGAGATCAATGTTTGAAACCTTATCAGATCAGAAATTTGTCTGTTATATGTAAAAAAAAATACCTTCAATTATTTATTGTGGCATTGTAGAATGTCTTAACAATCCTGCTTATGTTGTCTAACTAAATGTAAACTGTTTGTTGTACAACCACACTGGGACAGTGTTTGTTTCAAACAGGTGAATTTCGTTTCAAATGTGCTGAACAAGGTTGTGGAAAAGCATTCCTTACGTCATACAGTCTGAAGATACACATCCGAGTTCATACAAAGGTGAAACCGTTTAGCTGTGCACAAAATGGATGTGAAAAGGCATTTAATACTCTCTACAGGTAATTTTTCAACTTTTAAAGATCATTAAATTCCCTACAATTTGTTTTTTTTACTTATTTCGATGCAATTAAAATTGATAGAATTATTGGTTTTTAAAAATGGCTTTGCAGCTACCCCATGTTGCACACACAATTTTCGCTAGTTTTAATTGTTAATAACTTGAGAACCATACTTTCTATTGAAAATACAAACAATTTTTGATAATTTAATTGGCTTTGACAATAAAATTGTATTTAAAAAAAAAAAATTATTAAAAGTAAACGATTAGAACATTGTCAATAAGGCTGAACAGTCCCTACCCACTGCTGCAGATGTTTATAAGTAAACTGTTATCAATAATGTAAGTTGTGCATGGCGGGCGATGGTGGGGAGTGTGATAATACTAATCTTCCAGGCCCCAGTCAGGAAATTGACATGATGGCAGATATATTACACGAGTAATATAATCGAAACATTTATTTCTGGGTGAAAGACAATCCTCACTTTTATGAGCAAATCGAAAACAATTCGCTTCACGTTATGATTTGTGCAGCTAACCATCTTCTTGGGTCTTATTTTTTTGATGTCTTTGTTAATCAGGGCAGTTATCTAGAGATGATATACTAGTGGTTGTTTACAAAACTGACGGCCATAGGAATAATGGAAATCATTACATTTCAACAGGACACTGCTCCACTGCATTTTCCATTAGCAGTCCAGAAGCTTTCCAAACCGATGGTTTGGTTGTGGGTCAGAAAACACTCCTGCTCATGAAAATGCTCCAAGAAGTCCAAACTTCACTTGATCATACAATTCATTCTGGCAACTTGGTGATATGTCAATACCGATCAGCTGAAAGATGGAGTTTGTGCTGCCTTTGAAACAATCATACCTAATTTGTTTAAGTGGATAAATAAACAAACATGACAATGAATTAAAATTTGCTATGAGAATAGAGGAGTGCACACACAAGTGTTAAACGTAAAATGATTTAAAAAAATATAAACTAAAATTTTTAAACGGAATAAAAGATGTATTATATTTTCCTTATAAACCTGTGTATCAATGGATAAAGACTTTTCGGCCTTACTGTATAGAGATATGGAAAAAAAAATGGAAAATTATATAAATAATTGTATAGTAGACAGTATCTGTACATAATAAAAATAATAATGTTTATATACAACCAGTCTTTGCCTCTCCCTTCATAACTATCTTCAGACAATTCAGAACTCATTGATTTCTTTAAAAAAAGGAAGTACTGTATTTTAAAACAACTTCCAATAGTTTTATCACACATTTTAATTTTTTCTTTTTTGAGAGAGTAAACCAATTTTTACCGTACTATATGTATTTTATAAGATGTGTTTTTATATAGATGATCACCAAATCCCCTAATTTTCTACATAATCAAACCTTTTTTATTTCGATAGATTTATAAGTTTGAATTTGACATTAATGATCATGTACTGTGGCGAAATGTCTATATGCCAGCATTTTCCCCTCAGTTGGATCAATCAAGCGAATGTATGAATGTACACTACACAAGTTAATGTATTTAGTTTAGCAGGTAGTGAACTGATGGCTGAGGCGAAACTAATACCATCAGTAGATCGCACATTTCATACTATGGCATTCTTGCCATCTCGCAACAATATTTAGTCTCCAAATCTTTGAAATGAAATGAAAATTTTGAAGTTATGTCTGCAAACAAACACATGTTGCCCATTTATATATATTGAATTATTTACCAATTTAGCTCAGAGTCCGTTTTTGGAAATTTAGCAGAGCAAGGTGAAAAACAAACAAAAACATGTAACATAGTTTTTTTTATTTTGAGAGTGTGAATGGCTGCATGTTATGGAACTAGAAAATAGTTCACTTGTGCTTACACACAATTTGTTTTTGGGTTTAAGGAGTTATATTGATATATTTATAAAAGTAAGAATAGTAAAACCAGCTGGACTTCACACCTAGTAAAAATATTTACCACACTTATTTATTTATTTTTTTGGATAAAAATTAGAGTTACATTTTCCCAACATTACTTTATAATAGTAGTGTTAAATGATTTATGATTGAAACTTACATAACTTAAAAATGTTCTAAAATGAAATAATGTTTGACAACAGGCTTCGGGCACATCAAAGGTTGCATAATGGTGATACATTCAACTGCATACAACATGGCTGTACCAAATATTTTACCACTTTGAGTGATCTTAAAAAACATATACGTACACACACACAGGAACGTCCTTACAAGTTAGTTGAAACTATTTTAATTGGTTTAATTTTAAGAATATTTTTCCTTATATACATATATGAGATTTAATTTTTAAAAAATATTATTAACTAGAGTTTACATAATGAAATGTTGGGTAATTTTTTACAAATAAAAGTACATTATAGTCTATGCAATACAGCTGTACTGGTGACCGCAAACATATTTAGCACAATTTAGAAGATTCTTAATTTAACAAACCATTCAAAACTCACGCCTGAAACAATAAAAATGTCCAGTCTCATTATCCCTACATCCTTTGTTTTGAACTGTGTTAATTACTCTTAATTATTATTTGTTTTATAATTAAATCATTGATGGATCATGTATATTAAAAAAATATGTTTGTGTTACTCACAAAATAAATATTTAGAGTTTTTCAAAATCTGATGTTCTCAGTTTTGACATGAGTTGTTGGGGGTACAGCTATGTTGGAAAGAGTTTAATTTGTAGTCTTATTCATAACAATCGTAGCTTAAGAGAAACAGATATTGTATTGTTACATTTATTTGTTATATGTGCACCCATTATTACTTTATTATTAATTTTTGTTGTTTAGAGCAACTTTGTGTAGTGAATTCATATTTATTAAGAATACAATTTGAAAATGGTTTAGTAGGATTAAAACAGGAGACGTTAGAAAAAGATTAAATCGATCACAAAATGTAAGGCTAAAAACACACAGTTCGTGTCGAGTCGAACTAACAAATTTTCAATATTGTTCACAAAAACTGGCAAAAGTCGAGGCGACCACTATGTCGATAAGAGTTCCTAACACTGGATTTTTCAGTAAGAAATTCTTTAATTTTACAAAGATGTCTGAAAGCTCTTTTCTTGAATTATTTATACAAGCTGAGGTTAATTAATTTTTAAAATATGTTCAGAGATATTACTAAAATAATATTTATAGACTTATAAATAACAAAATTTCAAAATAAAATCCAGTGTTGGACCTATATAATATTGAAAAAAAAAAAAAAAAGAATAGCATAATTATAATAAATAAATTTTGTTCAATTAAATAATCAATATTAACTTAATTACAACTTAACTTGTTCTATATTCTTTTACATGTTTTACACACCTCGTTTTTTGGGCTCAGTTTACATATCTGAATGCAACGTACGAAGTATGGATTAATATGTCTCATTCGACAGCAATGTTCCTTGAATGTTGTGAGAAAATTAAGTGTATAGTCGACAGCCAAACAGTACAGTTACCACTTAAGTGTTGTGTCTTTTTACCCATCGTTTAACATGGTAATGTGTCGAATCAACATGCACCGCCTCTTGTATTTTTAGCGTAAAGATAATACCTTCAAATTTAGTTTTTGATATCTCTTTTCAAGTCAACTCAAGTCGCAAACGTCTGGTTTGTTTCGTCTCTGTTCATGTTAAATGGTTTAATTGAATTTTGGTTGGTTAGTGAGGACAGATGATTTGCGAGAGAGAAAAAAATATTATTTACAACTGGACTCACATTTATGAACTTTGGTTGATTGTGGGGCAAAGAAATGAATTATTAAAGTTAAAAAAGATTCCTAAAAGCTTGTCAAAGCTTTATCGGGTTATAACTATTTTTGTCTTTTACGATTTTGCTCTAAAACTGATGTTTTTCGAGAAATAAATTCTTGAAATTCGGGAGATATCCAAATATTTTGTTGTTCCAAATATTAGAAAATAAGTTAGCACTAAAAAATGTAGACAGGTATTTTAGTTGATCTTCAAACTACCTTGAAATCATAGACCAAACAAAGAATTTATAACTTGCCTTTCGATATTAAATAACTTTAGTCTAAAACCATTTTTGAGATTTTCATATGTGTCAGTTTAAATGACACCCTAAATTGGTGATAAAACATCAGGAGCAATGGAAAGAGTATTATATACATCAAAAAGATGCTTTGATTGGTTTTTATGATTAAATTGTTTAAACCTTTTTTGTTCTTGTGAATCCAATGTTACTTAAGTTCTTTTAGTTTTTACTTATCAAACGAAGTATAAAATAAATTTGGTAATCACAAATTATTTTGACTTATATTTTTTGACAGCTCTTCATATTCCACGGACTCGGGGAAACACAAAATGATTTTCGACATGCCATCGTTGTCGTTTACATAGTAGGCATGATAATAGCCACAGAAATTAAGATGTGACATTTAGTATAGTGGACCATATTGAACCCTATTGAAATTTAGAGAAAAAAAAAATTTTTAATGTAAAAATGGTGGTCATTTTAAACTGTTTCTTGTTTATATCTTGTGTATTATTCAATTAAATTAGATAGAAATGTGCAGATTTCAATTCAGCATGTAATGTTACTAACCCTACAACTCTACAGTGATAATAGTGAAATTATTATAAAAAAATGAATTTCCTGACCTCTAAGAAAATGTATAGTTACGAGACCTGGCAGGTCTAAGTCACCGACACAAGCATGCTAAGTGCAGGCTTCTTTACATATGTAGAGCTTTGATGCCCATATGGGCCGAGACACTGACCCGAGCGAAGTGAGTAGACTTTTAAATATATATGCACATCTACAAGGTTCGATGGAGGCTAATCGACTTCAAGAAAGTAGGATATATACAATTACGAGGTTTAGAATACCTGTGTAACAACTGTTTTAAACAAACTTATCCTATATTATTTATACTTTTTATCTACCAATACAATTTAACGTTTCCTACAAGGTTCAAGGAACAATTTTTAGATTTTTCAATAGAAATTTGCATGGGGCTGAGTAAATACCATGATGGTGCCCATTACATATAGGATTATTACAAAATAACACATTTTAGTATAAAGAAAGTATTTTAGATTGGTTAGATTTTGTATGGACAGGAGACAGGCTTGCCTTGGAAAATGGTCCTTGGTATTACCTAATAGTACATAAACACACACACAAAAAAAAACACTAAAGTTTTGAAATATTTCGTAAACACTGTTCACTTTTTCAATCAGTAGAGTTAAGAAGAAGACTGAGTGTTTAACCACAGATATTTTTTTTTTTTTTTCTGTAATACTAGAAAATAATTTTAAAAAGTCTAATTTAAATTTTTTATGAAAGGGGTAAAACTGGTTGAATAATGATTGGTATTTTGGACGTTTACAAGTAAATTATTTTTGGATGTATTAAAATTTTTTTTTTTCAAATGTGTTCATCATTTTTTCACATATAAAACTTTATTAATCTATATTAAATTTTGACAGATGCGTAGAAGATGGTTGTGGTAAAGCGTTTACTGCCAGCCATCATCTCAAAACACATAGACGAACACACACAGGGGAACGTCCATTCCTATGTCCACAGAATGGATGTCACAGAACATTTGTAACCAAGAACAGTCTTTTAGCTCATATCAAAATTCATGAGGTCTGTATAGTTGAGATATTTTTGTAGAATTAGTTAAAAAAGCATAATGTATTCATACTATGTAACAAATATTTATTTTCTACTTTACCTTGTCTAATTAGTGGAGTAATATTATTGTTAAAAAAAAAAAAAAATGGAAAAATTCTGAAAGTACTCGGTAAGGGACTTCCAATTTAAAAAAAATTATTTTTGAGGGGTTAAGACAAGTACATTGGTTCAGTTTAAGATAATATTTAATTGTAAGACAGTGTAGGAAATGTCTAGAACATATTGCTTATTACAATTAAAGTTCCAAAATAGGGTTTTTATGGTTTTAAAAAATATCTCAGAGGGGGGGTATATGGACCAATTTTAATGAACCCAAAATGTTCTGTACAAGCTCTAAATTATGTGTGCAAGCTTCTGTACAAGCTCTCAACAATTTTAATCAAATTTCTGTATATTTACAAATAATGTATGTAAACCATTGCTATATGGAAATTGATTACAAACACCACTCCCTAATTATGATCAAAATATTTGGAACCTAACCTTTAAAAATTAGAATTAATGCATAAACTTTGACGCTTTGTAAAATATATCATTTTGATAACATTTATCAAATTTTAGTTTTTTTTATTTCCTTTTCAATGTGAAACAAATTTTTTAAACCATTTATGTTATTAAAAAAAATATATATATATATATATATATATATATATATATAAATATATATATTTAACAGGAAAAAAATTTCAAAATGTCACTTTTTAAAGTTGATAAAAAGACGAACAATCTAAAACAAAAAAATGTTTTATGGGATTTACTTACCCAGATATTTAAACTTTCTCATTGAGTGCAATTATTAATTAACAAATACATATGTTAACCTAAAACCTATTTTGATTTTTCAAGTAATGTTTAAACTTTCATCTACAATTACTTACAAATTTTTAATCAAGTGATCAAGTGAAAATTTACAATCGACTTAAAAATTAAATTTCAAAAAATAAATAAATAAAATTTGAGTTGAGATAAAATATTTTTTATCAAAATTGTATACTTTTATATTGCCTAAAAATTCAGTTTTTAACTGTGATTTTTAGAGATTAGGTTCAATATTTTGACCTGAAATTTTGGATGTAGTTTGTACTCAATATAAGATACTTTATTCCTTAATAACAATAATTTTATTAATTACCGTCTGTAAAAATACAGTAATTTGTTTATAATTGTCAATTTAAAGAGTTTTGATTTTTAAATAAATAAAATAATAACAATTGGATCAATGCACAAGTTATTTTAACATATCCTACAGCTCATAACGGATTTTGGTATCAGTTTAATTACAATCTGTCCATTAATTTGAAATATAAAAAACCTCTATTTTGGAACTTCAATTATTTGAAACAATGTACATTTCCTCTACTATGGAATCAAATGTCTCAATCCTCCAAACAAGAAACAAACTAAACATTGGATGTACTGGATCAAACACTTTAAAATTTAAATTTTACTCCACTATGTGTCATCAGAGAGTTTATTGCCTTGAGAATGGTAATTTGTAAAGAGTTGTATATAGTGTACAGAACCAATGGGCATGAAATAATTCAGAAGCCTAGGACAATAGTTATTTATCCTAAGACAGAAATTGATGCTAATATAGTGATTGGTGATTACAATTCTATATATCATTTGTCATATTTATGTAATATATTGTAGTGGTAGCAATTATACATATTGTTATGTACAGTAGGATGTAAGGGTTAAATACACTGTGACTTCTAGAGGTTATTGTACCACACTTCTTCTAAGACAGGGAACTCTCCAGGCCCTCCAGCCGCAACTCCTTTAGGCAGCACATGAAGGGGTTCAAGAGTTGGTATATCCTCTGTGTAAATCTGGTACACTTCCAAACCTCTACTCGTTTTATGCATTAGTGTACCAAATTTGACTAATTATATGGTGTGGTTCTCCTCCCCCACTCTTGCCAGAATCTGTAGGTCTCATCACTATCATTTATCCCAATAGGTTGTACTAGTGACAGGCGATATATTCCTTCTTCCATGTTTCTTAGGCCTTTTTGGTCTGCCTTCTCCTCTTTGTTAGGTAGTTTTTCTATCAAGAGTACAATTCTTCCCTAGTGGCCTGACTAGGATTATTATCTCCGCAAGGAAATCTTGATGAAGCGGAGGACTCCCCACCGGGATAGTTATCACGGAGAGGGTGCATGCTGCATTTTATCAGCATATTAAATTGCGATGACATCCCACACGAGCTTGTTATTTTTCATTTCTCACAAGCAGTTAGGGTTACACTTTTTGTCCGGTGTCACTCATCTCTTCAGCACATGTTGTTTTACACCTTAGGGTTAGGCTAAACACAAGAAAGGGGGGGGGGATTAAGGACTGGTAGAATAGATCAAGAAAGATACACCTGCACGAGAGTGGGAAGTAGTGGAGGTCAAAAGAAAGACCTCAGAAAATATGATTTAGTAGGGCTCTGATGTGTGGATGCCCACTTGACGATGGGTTCACCAACCCCTAAGTCAGAGTGTGTTTCAAGTTATATTCTTGCCAGACACCCAACACTCATTCAATTATTTATAACAAACTAACTGGTGATCTTGTATACGCGCCTTTCCTTTGCAGGGTTCAGAATTGAAGCAGGACGGAGACGATGTGTCAGAAGATGGGTATGATTCTTCCTCTGATCAAGAAGGGACTACTGAACAATCAAACATTAATGCTAAAACTCCTCAGACCGAAGGTAATGTTTATTAAATATTTGTTAAAATTTGTGTGCTGAACGTTCAGGTCACCATTTGATTGAAAGAGTTCAGAATGTCTCTGAAAAAATTACTTTAAATAAAATGTATACATTTTTTAGGTTAGGTAACGTTTAGAATTGTTCAATGTCAATATTAATTCATTTGAAGGGTTATATTAACCAGAAAGATATTTACTGAAAATTAATTATAAACAGGATTTAGTTAATTATTTCTTTTACTATTGGTTTTATCATTGCTATTACAAAATAATTCATTTTGACTTGTCTGTTTTAGACAAGTGTTTAAGACTAATTTTAAGGACTCTGTTAATTAGCAAATAAGCTGGGGTCTGACATTTCATATTTTCACTAAAATTTAATATTTATCAACATATATATTTTTTTCCGGAATTAAAATTTAGTATTTATATTTATAAATAAGAGTTCAAGTAGAAAAAAATCAATTTTGAAGCCTGTTTCATATTAAAAAAAAAAAAGAAAGAAAGAAAAAAGTGTATAAAAACATTGTGTATCATAAAAATATAAACTTATAAAATGTTTTATATGTATCAGGTTGTAAGTTATATTATAAATGTATTAATCTTATCTATTTTTAAACACAGAAGATTTATAATTCATCCTTAAATTTTGAAGTGTAAAAGCTTGTTTGCTCTGATAGTTTTGTTTAACTCGACTGGTTTAAACACATCCTTGCAGTGTTTTGGTTATTTAAAAATAAATTTTGTATTTCAATTATCACCCCTTGAATATAAATACATTTACCCATCTCAGTATGCTATTGCGACTGAAAATTTAAACATGGCGCCCAATACGAAAATGTCTGAAGCTTCATTGAGTTTCAATCACAGACTCACCACTTTTTACAAACATATTGAAGCGAACACACAATGGTCAACACTCCACAGTGATGTAGACTGAATGCCATGGAGTAAAGAGTCAAATGATCTTTACCACAGATGCCCCGACAGTTTCTCATGGACCACACTGTATATTGTTTAAAATAATCTACAAAATCTAAGACGGCATCCTTCATATAGTTGATTTTCACTTTTTTACTGACAGCTACCGAACTGACATTTTTAGTGACAAATAATTTTGTTTGGTTTGTATTTCGATTGTAAATAGAAAGTTGATCCAATGTTTTTTTAATTTAATTTTGACAGTTTATTTATATAAATTTGTAATACAGTAGACTCTCATAAATCCGGACTATTGTGGCGGACGGCCGGTCCGGATCCCGAAAAATCCGGATTTCCCGGAGTCGGAGATAAGTCGGCCGCGGGGCCGATATGAGCGGTGATAAGCCGCACATGCAATCGCTACCGGCTTGTGCCGATACCCAACGACACTTTTTACACTCTGACACATTAACTAATACATAATACAGTACTGGACTGCAATTAAGTAAAACACAGGGTAGGGCGTGTCAATTACCACAGCCGCGCGGAAACTTCCACTGCCCGTGAATCATTACAAAATACGTCATTCATGCAATGCGGAAGATCGCGTGAAAATTGAAGGCGCTAAAGCGGCAAATTGTTATTTAAAAAATTTTACTGTCCAGTCCAGATTTTCCGGAGTCCGGATTTTCGTGATCCGAATTTATGAGAGTCTACTGTATATAAATCTGTGTACATGGTTAAGGTGATTTAATAATGAACAAGGTCCAACTTATAAGAAAAAATACATCTTAACTCATCACCACTATTGAGACCTATTGTGTAACCTTTGTTTTCTAAAACACCCCCACTTCCATCCCACAGGTTAGATCATTGACCTTTCTTTTGTCATTTCTCAAACCCCTTTACTCTAACCTTTCCTTTTGTCTCACATTTTTAGTTTAGACTTGTTTTGTTGTCAACTTAGTTGCTTGAAAATGCCTAACGGCGAAACATATGTCGCAATTAAAGCTGTTTTGTGGAATTAAATAATCGTCTCATTATTTCCATTATCATGGAATTCCATCATGTACCGACTGTTGTAACATTAAATTATATATGAGTTTATTTTGATTTCAGATGAATTGGTTTCAATAGTTCCTACCACTACAACTGTAACAGAAAATCCTGACAGGTTAATTACTCCGGTCAACCATCAGTATGATTCTAACACTAAAGAAAAACCTAATATATCTCAAGAATTTTCCTTAGCATCGGGTAACTCAAATACATCTGTTATTAGTAGTATGTTTAGTATACGGCCATCAGATTTAGATTTAGCAACAAATATAGCCGATGATTCATTTACTGCAAACAAATCTCGACATGATTTAATCAACGGAAATTTAAATTTAATTAAGTGTCTTAACGTACCAAATGATACAAATATATTTGGTAGTATGGATAAAGAATTGAATGATATGTTGTTAGTTGAAGATTTGTTAGGAAGTATTGCTGTACCTGTTTCGAACGATCTCGGATCATCTTTAATGTTAAAAGATTCTGTAAAAAACGTTAATAATCCGGTTCAATCAAAATTAAAAGAATTGGATTTAGGTAGGACTGTGTTATTAACAGAAGATGGAGATCATTTGGATGTACAGTTGGATAGAATGTTGATGGATTTACCTAAATCAAATGACGGAATGGAACAAATCGAAGGAATGGTTGTCAGTCCACAATTGGATATTTTAGAAATGCAATGGCGTGAATTACAAACTACTGATAAAAATGTTAACCAACTCGAATCGGACAAAACTATGATTTTACCTACTATAAATGATGATTTAAATCTCACTAAACCTAAAAACTGTGAGTGTAATGAATGTTTTTGCGAAAGTGATAGTACATCTCAAAGTTCCTCGAAAATGCAACCCACATCTACTAACATACAGTCGATAAATTCAACCATTTCAATAGATTCTGTGACACAGAATGATTTAAATCAATCTAAATCTAACAGTTGCGAATGTAATGAATGTTTTTGTGAAAGTGATGACACGTCTTGCCAAGATTGTAACGGTACAAGAATGCAATATGAATCTGCTGATATGCCAATACCTCATTCTCCGAAATTAACCGATCCTATAATGACAGATAATTCAGATCTATTGGAAAACAATGAAATAGAAATGACAGATATATGGAAGAAATTAGAAAACAGCGATATTGTTAATGATGCAGTTGGTTTATTGAACGAATCAGACGGATTTTCACAAACGAAAGATTGGGAAAATTGGACGATAGGCCAAAATGTTTCAGAAAAAAATAATTTATCCAACAAAACACAAACAGAATTTAATATTACAAATAATTCCAATAATGTAAGAGTTAATCAGTTAATAAATTGTCAAGCTTATAAAGACGTGACAAATATTATCAATGAAAGTGCATCCAAACAGAAATGTGGATCACATAATTGTTCATGCAAAGGTGGAAAGAAACCTACTTCTGAATCATGCTGTGTTACAGTCTGTCTGCAGACATTAAAGCAAATAAAAAGAGTGTTAGAAGGAGGATGTTGTAAAGGAAGTCTTATAGGGACAAATTCACTCGCTGTAGCTTTGGGTTTACCCATGACTTCCTTACCAGTTACAAAATGCTGTTTAGTCAATGAATAGGTCATTTCTTAGTACAGTAAAATTAGCTTTAAATTTCTCTCTCTTAAAAAAAAAGAAGAAAAACTATGTGAAGTTGCTTTAAAATACTTCCTTTTTAAGAAACTGGTGAATCCAGAGTCGCTTTTTAAGAGGAGGGGATGAAACTCAGTTTTTGTTGTGATTATCTCTTTAAGTATGAATTTTACAAAAACTGTTTCAGACAACTTCTAAAGACCACCAAATTCTCTACAATTTGTGTTTTGCTATTTTCGATGCTATTAAAATTGATTAGTTATGGCACTGAATTTTTTAATTATTTTTTCCCCTTTTTTAAAGGTCATCATCGCCTCGTAACAAAAAAGAAGAAAAGACTATAAAATAAAGGCATATAGGTCTCAATGGCATCAGGTGTCGAAGAGAACAAGTGTTGGTCAAGAGAGACCTGATATGAAAGAGAGGGATCAAACCCAAGACAGGTATTCAGCTATCATACCTTAGGATTCACACACTCTTATTCACTATAGTGAACCCCTAAGGAGGGCGGAAACTACCTACATATGTTGCACACAGAATTTTTACGAGCTTTAATTGTTAATAACTCAAGAACTATACGTTGTTTAGAAAATTTCAAAAATATGTCTTTTAGATAGTTAATTGCTTTTATTTTGAGTCTTTAGAATTTTTTCTATGATAAAAATTGACCAAATTATTATAGAAATAAGAAGAAAAAAAATTTTGCAAAAAATCATATGCTTCTTGTTATTTTGTATTAACAAATTTTATTTACAAAAATCAGTATTTTACAACAGCAGTATATATTGTTGTATATTTATCTGCATTAAAAATATAAATTGTTCCACAGTGACACAGTATGATTATTTTCAAAATTCATTAAAGCATGTTTGATTTATCTGAAACTTTTTTTTCCATAAAATTCGTACTTTAAGAGGTAATCACAAAAACGATTTTTTGCCCTTTAAAAAAGTGACTCTTCATTGAACTCTGGAACCCTTTAATATATTAAAAAGGAAAATTTTTAAGCAAATCTTCCTTCCTTTTTTAAATTAATTTTTACTGTGCTACATTATACATGAGTAATCAAATGAAAACTATTACTCTTATTAGCTTTTTAAATAGAATATTATAAATATGAGTTATCATTATTTAATTGAATACAATGTTTTGCATAACAAAAAAATATGGAAGTTATAATGTAAAATTATATATTTTATAATTTAAATAAGGATTACGAAGTTTGTTAAAAAAAATATCTCTCCTGAATTTTTCTGCAGAAACAAATGAAGCATGTGAGGTGACCTTTGGTGGTGATTCATTAGCATGTTTGAATTTTTGTTATAACCTGCTGATAGAGGTTACAGAGTCATTACTTGATTTTAAGTTTGAGAGGGAGAGAGTCTAAGCGCCCATAAGAATTTCCACAAAATCTGTTACCATTTAGTAGTAGCGTATTCAGTTTAGAAAACCGCCAAACGTCACAAGGAGAGTAAGAAGCCTCACAGGATGGGGATATTTACTAGGAAGCCTCTGCACAGGAAACTGCAGAGCACTTGATCTTCATAAGTAAATGCCTTTATCGGAAAAGGACTGAGACTGTTTGATGTTTAATAAAGGAACAGACAATCCCTTAAAAAAACGTTGTCAGGAAGATTCTGAAATTCATAGAGATAATAAGTCTTCCTGCGGATGTGTAGGGGTATCAACAATATACTTCCATTTGTTGGGAATGCAATATAAACTGTTATGGCTGAGAAGTAAATCGAAGGACAAGCTCAATTGAAGAAGAAAGAATCTTTTTATCAAACGTACCACAGAGGTGGTGTGTTTGATCAAAAAACTTGGAATTAGATTGTCTGTGATCATGATCCAATTGTCAAATTTTCACTTTCCACAGACGGTTTTTTATCAATGCCATCATGAATATCTATGTAGAATTAATAATTTTTTGTCGTGTGTGTACTTTTGGTTCGCAATGGAAAATAAGAAAACTATCAACATAATTTTATTATTGAGATTAATCTTTACTGTGTACATTCACCTTATTTTTGTACAGTGTTTGCCTCTTCATTTGTCAATATTTAACACTTTATAATGCTAATTAAAAAACTTATTTTTTATTGTCAAACAATTATTTAAAATAACACAATATTTTACATATATAAATCACTATGAAGACGAAAAAATTACTTGGATGACATTTCATGAAGTACGGACAACTCTTCACTTCTTCAGGCCCTTTATGTGGCTGTTTATTATGCTTAGAGTTTCTAAGTTGGACTGAAATATTTTTAATCCACTGTGAGAGGTTCTTCACATTGCAGCTATTTTAACAGTATTGTGATCAATCAGTTTGCTTTTTTTTAACTTTAATAGGTCCTTATATTTTCAATTTCATCTTTTATTATAGGTACACATATTGATTTAAATTCAATATTAGGATTTTCATCGATGACCTTGAATGCAGACTCTGTTAGACATCTCTTCCTCCAAACTGTTACCCTATACAAAATACCTACATTATCCCAATCTAATGTTTTATAACATGTTTACTCAGTTTTGAAAGGCTAGTTTCTTTGGTTATTACATTTTTCTTATATTCTAAAATACATGTGGCCTCGATGTTTGTTCATAATAGTTCAATCCACAGGGAATTTTATAACATTTTTGTTAAGAAGTTGCATTTTTTTGTTTCAGGTGTGATAAGTTTCTCTTCAACATATTTTCAGTTTTAAACACAGTTCTGATTCCAAACCTACTGTTGATTCTGTATATATTTTCAGAAAAGCCTTTTATTTAGGATACAGTACAGTAGTTAATGGCTTTTCTTTAGTCTTTCTTTTTTTCTTGTATGCTAAAGCCTTCACTTTGTAGTTTAATATCTGTTGAACGTATATGTTATCTCAATATTAATATACCTTATCTAAAAAAGATAAAATATGTTGTTTGAAAGAATAATTTTAATGTTGCTGCACACTTGGCTCCAGGCATGTTAAATGTTTCTATTGTGCATTTAGATTTTTGAGTTGTATTTATAAACTCATTTGTCAATGATTACGGCGTGCAGGAAATCATCGTCACTAATTGCAATACTTCCGGACAGAGTTGCTTTGCTTTGTCATTAGCAGTTTTGCTACATATTTTCCAGATACTCTAAAAATAAAATCCTTGCTCGAAATGTAACATACCAAATCTATCCTATCAGATGGTGATACGTCTTACATGACTAAAGTACAGACTTGGTTCAATGGTATCATCATTATCAGCTTGGGCGAGTTACTCTTCACTCCTTAATTTGTGCGATACCCATGTCATTGTCACCAAAAAATGATTGAATCTTGTGAATGGTTTTCACTTAGTATCACCAAGCTTATTTGAAATACAGCTGCTTATGTCAATCCATCATTTTGCTGAAAATGAAAGTCTGTTTGCTGCTGAGTGCTGAGTACACTCTTGTACTCAAAAACTAACTTCCAGAGAATCACTCTGCAGGCTGGAAAAATAAATTTTGCATAAGCATAAAGTTATCTTCTATAGTATGTTTGTTTCAGCAGAAAAAATTCAGGTTGTATTATCTAGGAACAAATCTTGTTTAATGTTAATCTTCACTAAGTTTAATGAGAAACTTTTTTTTGTAGCCAATATCAAAGTGTAATTATTTATTCTTTCACTATAGTAAAGAAGAAAAACAGAAGTATATTTCCTTTCTTTAATTTCAATCTAATACATTATCTAAAATTAATTTTCTAGTAAAATTAATTTTCTGAAAACCTGTTACGATCCTGTTCTTGATAAGATTTGTATACACTTTCAACTATTCAAGTAAAGTCTAGTTATACAATACTATTTGTCAACCTTTAAGAAAATAAATAGCTTTATAAATGATTTATTCAAGTTACTGTATAGTAGTAATACTGTTATAGTTGTAATTTATTTTATCATTAAAATACAAAACCTGATGTTTCATTCATTATTAAAAACCATTATTTTGTGACCAACAATTACTTAAAATATCTTAATGTTTTAAATCAATTACTTATATGAATTTAAATTTTAGAAATAGAAATTTATTATTTTATTATCTTTTTTAAATGACAACATATCTTGTTATATTTATACTAAGCAATTATATTTATCATATCTAGTCTTATTATACAGTATTTATATTAAAGTGTTGTTCTTATTATCTTTGTTGTTTATTTTATTTAAAGCCTTTATCATTAATTTATTTCCATAATAAGTTCTGAAACGATAAATCAAATCTTGAATGTTGAATAATTTTAAGCTACAATTGCTAAACTCTTTTATCTTGGATACTTAATAGGTGTATAATATTCAAGGGATGGATTCAGGGTTCAAAAATAAAGAAAAATCTTTCTATAAGCATATATCCGAAAACACCTTGTTTTCTGTCAAGTGGTTTGTTTTTTTAACAAATATTAAATTTTGAAAATGGATAAGATATTGAGTCCAGATTGGGTACAAGTTTTTTGTAACTTTTTACTGCTATACCAAAAACTAAGATTATGTGTTTTTCTATTTTCAAAATGGCGGCTATTTCAAATTGTGAATGCTGAATATCTTAATAACTGTTGGTTTTTAAAAAATAGGAAAAAACTGTATTGCCTTTTTAAAGATGAACATAGTAATATTATTTTTATTATTATATAGGTCAACAGATAAACTAGTTATGGTGAAAATTATTACTTGGCAATTGAAATTTACCAATAGATGGTAAAGTATTTCTTCCACTATGAAATAAAACTGTATACTTGTCTTACAAATATAACTCCCCTCCCCAAAATATAACTGCAATTTTAATGACACGTTTCTTAGAGGAATGTAAATTTGATGAATTTAAAGCTGAAGATAGTGGTTTGATCCCCCGAAACCGGTAATCCAGTTGGATATTCATAAAGTGCTCGACGGTCAAAATAAACAAGTAATTTATATTATTAAAAACATCTGTTAGGTTAGAATAATAAATATACAATGGAAGAAAAACATCTTTTTGAACCATAAACTACAAAGTGGTTTACAGAGTTGTCACTTTAATTTAATACATTAAAATTGAATAAACTTTCTGGAGTGTAAGACACCAAGGGGTAGTTTTTATAGGCTATGTACGAATGGCTATCATTTCCAACATTCATTTTTATTCTTCTTGCTGTAGATTTCACAATTAGTAATTAACTGTTTCTACAGATAATGCACAACTTTTGAAGTGCAGTATGTGATTCATAGATATTTAAAAAATTCTTAGTCAGCTTTTAAATTGGACTGTAATTTTCACTTGAGTATGTGCAGTGCACTTGAAACTTGTCTTTATTATTTGATTTAATTTTAAAATATTTATCTTTCTCCTGTTTAATTGATTTGATAAGTTTAATAAGTTTCTTATTGATTGTTGTTTTGGTAATTTTACACTAACACCTCTCTGTAGTTAGTGGAGTAAAATTATTATAATTTGATAATGTTCAGTCCAGACATCCTATTATTATGGGGAGGGGTGGTGGTGTCAAAACAAATATACAGTTTTATTCTGTAGTGCAGGAAATATCCTATACATATTGTTTTGTAACAATTAAAGTTGTAAAGTAGTTTTCTAAATTAAATAGCACGATTAAACATGCTTTAGTCTAACCTAGGATTTGTGACTGCACAGAGTGGTTAAAGTACTTTTAATTGGCTACAACTTGCCAGTATTTTGATTCATAAATAGTAGAGATATTTTGTAACATTTCTCATAACTATTCATCTTTTTCTTTCTCAATCTAAGTTTGTTTAATAACTTATACAAATTTTTTGAAACAATCCTAACAGCATAAAAGAGATGAATACCTCTTCATACAGGCAGCAGCATACAGTTTTTTCATACTTATTACATTTTAATTCATATCCCTAGTTAGTTTTTTATAGACTTCGCTAAATGAACTCTGTGGATAAACTGGCATTATTAAAAAGTTGAAATTACCGTTTTAGGTTAATTAATATTCTTAGTTTGAAAGTTATGTCTATAAATAGGATGCATTATATGTGGAATGGATAAGGATCCTTCAATAGTTGGGCATAGAGTGATATAAGGCTTGTGACTAGGGCTGTGCCGTTAACGGGTAATAGCTAATCATCAACGTTGACTATCGTCATTGATCAACGCAGTTGATGAAGAAGTGCATTAACTGTTAACATTGATCATTTGCTTAGTGCTTGCAGGTGACGCTTCAGTGGTTGTTTGTTAGCGACAGTGGCCCACTCGATGCACGCGCATCCAGCTACACGTACGCCTCTCAGTCGTCTGTTAGTTTAGTTGAGCAACTAAAGCGAATCAATTAACGTCAATGTTTATTTATCAACTGAATCAACGTATGTTTCTGTTGTAGCTTACTATTTTACTGTTTGTTTTTTACTAAATCTAAAACAGTATAAAACGACGACTGGATAATACAAAAATAGTGTGTTGTAAATAACCAACGTGATATTATTTTATCACACATTGGAATTATTGTAATAATTGATTATAATAACTGATTAATTAACTAGTAAATAGTAATACAAATAACTCCAAAACTTATTCCTCTGTAAATAATCAGTTTTTATTTATCTAAGAATAAGGCGACAGTCGATTGATGACTAGAGCCTTCTCACTTCTCACTGAACACATGCACTGCACACTGAACAAACAAAGACGCTTGGTCTTCTGTTCTGTCTGGGAGGTTAACGTTAGCAGTTTTTTTCAAAAGTTAATCACGCTCAACGTTAACTGGTGTTGACGTTGACCATTGTTAGCGTTAACGCCCACCACTACTTGTGACACTTGGGCTAATTTTGTTATACTTAAAGAAATTGTCAATATTATGACACAATATTTGTCAATATTCCACTCTTATGAGTGAAAAGGTAATATTGTTTATTGTTCATGACTTGGCTTATATTATTTGATGGTAGAAATTGGGATGACGTTCTTAATGTAACAGTTAGTGATATTCCACTCATCCTACAAAATTTGATGACATTAAATATTTCTGAAACAGAATTAATGATTATATCTAAGGCGTCAAACTGACTTGAGGCTAGATAGTTTAAAAGTGGGAATTATTTTAATAAGTTGTGTGCTTGTGAAAGTATTGGAAGAGTTACTTGCTAAATATTTAGATGTAATGTTCAGGGTGGTGAACAAACAGTGCATATAAATTAGTCAATGTTTTTTGAAGACAAAGTAGGTCCTATATTTCCATAAGGGTGTTTTCACTTACTGTCAATTTTTTAGCATTTAAAATACAACACAAAAACCCAGAATTAAATCAGATTTGGAGTTCCAAAACATCTTTCTTCCGAAGCAATTTTCAATGAGATGGGAATGTTATTGAGGGTCAGATAACTATTTCTAAAGACTTTTAATTTAATTTCAGAAATTACAACTATCTGTTGGAGGAGTCACTTACTCTACATGTAGTTCAGTTGTTATGTCAATACAAGTTCAAAACTAGATAAAACATTTTCATTTCCTCATTAAATTGCTTAAGTTTTATTTAGGAACACAACTAACTTATAACGGGAGTCAGTGGCGGATCTAGAATTTTATTTTGGAGGGGGCTGAACAGGGGAAAATTTTGTGAAAGGACTTTCATATAATGAAGCGACCAAAACAGTAGTTTAACGTTGTTTTATGGAGTAAAAACGTGTGTTTCATATTAAAGGTTTTCAGAATGTTTTGTTTACTAATTTACTAATGAAATACATTAAAGTTAATAAAAGGCAGATTAAAAATGTGAAAAGGATTTATTTTTAAGTACATCGTACATTTAATATTTCAGAGAAGTTCTACTGGCTAGACATGAATAAATAATGACGGGGACACAGTTGGAATTTATTTTATTTTTCTTACACATTCTTACAAAACATTTTTTAAAGGTTTTGGGGGGGGCTTCAGCCCGAAAGCCCCCCCATAGATCCGCCACTGATGGGAGTTGATTTATTTGAAACTTTGTGTATTAGTTTTTATGTATACAAATGATGGGAAATGTCAGATTGAACCATGTTAATATAAGAACAATCCATCTTTATCTAATAATTTTAAAACCAGAATTTTGATTCTTGTTCTATTTGTTATAAAAAAATCTTGTAAAAAATGGCTATTGGTGAGGTGGATACTTGACCATTCCTTGCACAGTCAGGTCTTTGTTTATTCCATTTTTAATTTTCTTAGTTAACACCTAGAATTGATGGATTTTTGGTAACAATTCTTGCCCATTTGGAGGCTTTTCCCTAAATGGGCTTGATTTACGAAATTATGATAAATCAAAAGTTGCATTTTATTAAAATTTGTATAAATTTAAGTTTTTTTAAAGATATGGTTCATGTATTATTTAGTTTCTATAATAGTGTTTTACTTTGATGTTGTGCTTGGTGGGAGAATAAATAAACAAATGAAATAAAACTTAGTTTTCTATGACATTGTAAGTTTAATATTTTATCTTTCTTAATATTACTTTCCAAGTTAGTCACTGACAGAAACTTTATGTTTATTTCAGCGGTGACTCATGGTGTATGAGATGGGTGAAGTGGCTATAGATAATTGGCATAAATAAAATAAACATAATAGCAATAATAATGATGAATGGAAGTACTGTACCTTGTTCCATTTAATGCATTTAACATGAAGTCAATTATCTTGTCCTTTAATCTTGTAAATTTATTGATGATGATGTCATAAACTGTTTGTGTTAAATTGTTTAATAGGTATACAGTTTATAATTTTCTTTCAAAGCATCATCGATGCTACATAAATTTTTCTTCAATTTTGAAAAACAAAATGCATGCACTTGTAAGAAACTAAAATGTTTGTGGTGAGCACGAGTTACTTTACCAAGTTCGTCAACAATGTCCTTATTTTTCACTAAAAATTTAGAATTAAATACAGAATAATTTATTTAAATAATGAATAAAACAAAACCCTTCAAATCCTGTGTACCATGATTTTTAACAATTTTGGTTATTCACTTTATTATATTTTTTCCCAACTTTATTTGCTTTTATTAAAGGCAAGTTTAATTTTTTTTTTCATTTGGGTGGAAGAATGGTTCAAAGAAGTTTGGAGGGAAGTAAGATATTCCTTACACAATAAACTCTATCTCTTTCATTTAAATACGTTCTTTCTTATTTGTATACAGATGTAGAGTCGAGCTGCCTCTGGTTTATTTATAAAGCCCATCATTTTTCGTCACCGCCAATATTTCTAAAGTATTGTATTTTCCTTTAATTTATTACAAAGTAAGCAATTAAAAAAGCAATGAACTTCCTTTAAAATGAAGGGATTAAATAATTACAATTATAACAAAACAATTTATTTAGATAAAGTATACTTTTCATTTACAATAATTTTTCAAATATAACCTGAAATATACATTTTAATATACAATATATTTCAATCTAAAATACATATGATCATAGATAACAAAATATATATGAATCAATTGCCTGTATTTATCTACATTATACACAAAGCACTATCCTAAAATCAAAGAAATAATGTTTTCACATTTTTATCCAGTGAGTTAAAAGTAGCCGAATATTAAAGTCATTATCATATTCTAAATTTGTTTTGGGTAAAGCAACATTATGAATTTATTAAAATTAAAAAAAAAAAAAATAATTATTATATATCAAATAATAATGTTATATATAAAAAAATATTAAGGCTAAGTTTGTTCAACTTTGGGAATTTAACAATTCGTTAATGATTTGTTAAATATTTTTTTCTGATTTTCCAGCATCCGTCAATGTCAACACAATAGGCTAAATTTATTAATTAAAAATAATAGTTTATATGAAGTATGTAAGGAATAAGAAATGATTTTAGTAATTGTTGTAAACGCATCCTCAGGAGTTCACCTGTACCGAGTATGAGGATGGCAATACCGAGTGGCTTAACTGGATTTATACTTTTTTTTGTAGTCTTGGGTTAGATCTCTTTCTTTGATCTTTTTTCTATCAGGTTTTTTCAACTCTTGTTCTTTTCTGATTCAGACACTATTAAAGTATTCGAGGGCTAGGGTTTTTATTTTACGTTCTTCTTATATGTTGATGATGACCAATAGGTTTTTGCCTTTAAACGTCAAGAAAAAACAAAATCGTTGAAAACACTGTTAAAAACCAATATCCAAATGTACTGTACTACGCACATATAGTATTTATTTGTGGTTGGAAATAACCGAGTACTTTTGTTTAGAATTACATATTCCTTGTATATCACAATAAACAATTTTTACCAGCAGAAATTAATTTCTTTATACAATTAACAACACAATATTGTTTCATGTACACTGCCCCCCAGGAGTTCTCTATAGTTAGTCTGGATTTATAGAGTTTATCACACTCTTGGGTTAGATCCTATCTGGTCTCTCTTCACCAACTCTAATTCTCTTCTGACCCTGATGTTAAAAAACACTGTTATTACTAATAATTTTGTTTAACAAATTGTTAAATTGTAAACTATGAGTTTGTTAACACACCACTAGTTTTAATAAATGTTGGACAAACTTTGCTTTTATACTTTTTTTATATTTTTTTTATAGAAACGAAATTTACATAAACAGTTTTAAAATAAAAACTAATTATTTACAAACCATAAAATGACTGTTCATAAAACTATGAAGTACTATGTAATGTTGATTTGAAATGAACAACACTTGTAGAACCTTTCAATCATTCAATGAAAGAAAACATTCAAAAACTTCATTTGTATGAAGACGAAGCATGAGCAGGTTATTTTCTTCAGTTGGTACACAGTAATGATCATTTTATAGTGGGCACTATTGATTCTATGAAAAACTTTGTTGTATTGAGTTAAAAATTTAATTAGGTATAGTTTAAGAAGTGTAACCACGAATGCAGGACTAAAATTTAAATATCTAATTTGTGAAAGAGGTAAACATAGCTCAAGTAAAAGAGGTAAGTATAATCCTAAACAAGTGGTTTATCAATAAAATACCCAAGAATAAAAGTCTTAAAATCCCACACAATAAAAAATTAGTGGTTTTTATATGAAATATTATAGTTAACTACCATTACTGGAAAATGGCAGCAATTTTACAAAGTTTGCAAAACGAGTTTTTAAATTCCATAAACCTCAACTTTAGGTTTTTCTTAGGATCAGTAGTTTACAAGATACTAATACGATAGTATGATCACAAGTTGTTCAGAAAACCAAAAAGGTTAGTGTGTATGTAACAACTAGAGATGATGATTTACTCATTGAAACGTCTTTGATAGAAATAAAGTGTTTATTTAATCCAGTACACAAAATAGAAACTAGTTGGTAAGAGTAAAAAGTTATAAGAAATTGTTTCTAAATATCATCAGTATTACTGAAAAAATATCATTGTCCGGATTAGGAGCTGACTAATAAGTAAATATATTTTATTTAATATTGCAAGAATCATTAATATGTTATTCTGAACCATCTTGTGAGGTGGAGCTGAACCTTCCAAATAAATTAACAAAAACTGATAAGATAGTGGTTCTCAGCCCTCGAAATGATAAATACCAAGTACTAAACATTTGTGAAAATCTTCACAGATGGATCAGTAGACTTAAATCGCTCTAAGGTTCTCGCAAGTAGGAGACCAGCGAGAACTTTTATGCTCTTTCCAGCTCATCGTCTAGCATGGATGCTGAGCTGATGGCTTTGTATGCAGCCCTGTCGTACTGCCTGCAGATGGAGAAAAAAAAACTATGCATTCCCTCTGTCTCAAAATCTGCTCTGGTAGCTATAATTAAAAGGAACCTGGGGATTATGCATTCTGAATTGAAGAGTTGAAGGCACTGCTGTCAAGACTGGTAAGAGGAAGGAAGCATGTCATCCTTCCCAGACCTACTGTGGGATAGAGGGAAACGAGTGTGCAAATGAGACATTGCAGACTGACTGCATCTATGGGACATATTCAACAACCCAAAAGGTCCCTTAAGAGTCCAAGGTAATGGTCCACAAAATATTAAAGAATAAGTGGATTGAAAGGAAGAGACTGGGAAGGCAGCCCTTATATAAGCTGCAACCTGTACCAGCGGATCCAGCTTAACAGAAATGTATCAAGAGCTACAACTATATTTCCTGCACAGGCCAGAATTGATCATTTTGTCACTGTACCTCTACCGCTTTCAACTGCGAGACTCACCAACTTGCACAGTTTGTCAATTAGAAGGCTTAATGCTGGAGCATTTACTGCTTTGATGCCCTTATACAAACCCTGGTGTGGAATCCTTGAGAGGAACTTGGAATCTTTGGCAGAGAAATGCAACTGGAGAACATACTAAAGGACAAGAGCAGATAGAGACTTGTTGCTGTAACATACCATGGACATCGGGTCATTGGTATCACCTGACACTAGATTTCCGAAAACAAAAAGTAAGAAATATTGAAAAATTATATATTTTTACGTATATTTTTTGCTTATAACTTTTTCTTTTTAACAGATTATTGTTTGTATATTTTTTTGTTGTTTTTTATGAGTTAGAATAATGTGTGTTGTAATCAATTATCCTTTTTTCTCATTTATGTTGAACAAATTTGTTTAAATTAAAAGAAGTCTGAATATTACTAAAAGTTATAGTTTTGTCATTTCAAATAAAAAAAAAGAAGTTATATACTTATATTTGCTACTGGAGGGATTTCCCTAGTGCATTCACCTCTTTGCAATAAGACTTTCAAGGTGTTTTAATAATTATTTTATAATGGAATTTAATGGATTTTAACCCTTTGAGTCTCAGTCAATGAATATAATATTATGTTGGACAATATGACACATGTACTTTAGTAATGGGACTGTTGAAAAAGCTCATGCTAATAAACAGCATTACTGTAGAGGCTCTTAAAAAATTTCATAAAACACCTTCATATAAGATATGAGCTGTCAAAATGATCAGAACTATTTTTTTTTTTTTTTTTTTACAATTTTTGTTATTAAATGCCCAGTTTATATACGATAAGTGTTTTATATACACAGAAAATATAAAACAATTCCATCGACGATAGATCGTCGGCTAGGTTTTTTTGCATAGTATTGGAGCGATGATAGATCGTTGGTCTGGGATTTTTCGCTTACTTTACGATTGACGATAGATCATTGTGTTGGGACTCAAAGGGTTAAAGCAATGTTTGTGTTTTATTTCTCACATTTTTGTTATGCTTAAATGAAAATTGTTGAAACGGCAAAACTGAGCATGGGATTAAAAATGTTGTTTTTGCTTTATAATAACAATAAACATTACCAATTTGTTATTTAAAAATAAATGGTTTGATAAGAAATTTTGAACTTAAGTTCTTATGATTTTTTTTTATAGGAGTAAAAAAAATGGTTCAAGAAAATATTTATTAAGAAGTGAGAATTTTGCAACAAATGTTGAATACGAAAATGAACTTTTCTCCACCAAATGTGGACAACGAAATGTTTCCTATATTATTGTTTATATAAGAAGAGATTCAAATAATTTTCTCATCACTACTGACTCATTTGATGCTCTGCATACTGGAATAATTGTGGAAAATTGTGTTTTCTTTGATGTGATGGAAAAAGTATTTATTGATTTTTCTTAAAGTTATAAAATGGTAAATTGGGAAGTTTAAATGTTTTTATTGATTTATACACCTCTGTGTAGTTTATAAGAGGCACTTAGTACAGAGGAAAAATTAGCTATAAGGTGGTTTCAAATGATTAAAATGGCAGCCAATAATTATAGGCAGTGCTATGAAAAAACTTGAGCTTTAAAATTATTATATTTTAACTACGTAATGACTAAAATATCTAATTAAAACTTTTATAATATTAGAATCTAGCTTTAGATTTCATTATTTGTATAATTGGTTGTATTGTTACTTTTTAAAATCAATTTTTAATTAGAAAATATATATGTAACTGTATTAATATAACATATACGGATTGTAAAATAAGTCTGATCTGGCTAAAATTTAAACATCTTGAGATATCAATGGAAGGCCTCTACTACACACAGGTTTTGTGACTTTTTATGGGGTTTAAAAATTTAACCCCCTTTTAAAAGAGGAGCAACTTTATATTTTTTAATGGCAACCTTTATCTCGTAACATATCATGGGAAAGGCATATTTAAAAGAAAATGTCTCTAACACACTTTTAACCAAAATTACAGGCCAAGATTATCACAGTAATGCCAAAAGTGTACATTTTTTGAAATTAACGAAATGTGCATTCCTACCTGTTTTAATGTTTCAAGTTCTCAAATTGTTGACCTTTGAGTAGTTTAGCAATACTCTAGCAGTGTATATAAATTTGAGATAGCATTTGAAATCGATTCCATTAGAATTCTATCTTATTGGCTTCATTCATCTTCTAAAATTCATAAAATAGTTGGCTTCGTTTGGTATACAAGGTTTTTCATGTTATCCCAAAATGATAAAGTGGATTAAGATTGGTATACCTTGCTGGCCATTCTACAGCCCTCCTTTATTCAGTATACTGATAAAAGAACAAGGCAAAGAATGTAATTTTTATTTATTTATCTTTTTTTTACTCTTAAAAGGAACCAAATAAATTTTCCCCTACACCCTTCTCCCTCATAGAGAAGGAGCCCCCTAGTCAAATTCTTAGGATATGGCAAAAATGCAAGAGTTTTGGCATTGAATCAATAATTTTGTTTAGGCGTGTCAGAGACTTTTTCTAGGTTTCATTATTATTATTATTTAATAAACATTTCCAATGATAGGTCATAAGATAAAAGTTGTCATTAAAAAATGATAGTTGCCCCCTTTAATGAAAGGAGGGTAAGATTTTTAACTTCATAAAAAGTAATATAATAGGTATTGTGGGTGTTTCCCTTTGACATTTCATACCATTTAAATTTTAGCCAGGTGTAACTTATTATAGAAGTTAAGCGCAAATATCAAAAATGTTCACCGAGAGAAAATAAATGATTAAAACATGTTTTGAGCTATATCCACTATCTGGGAAGTGAAATTTTGTATCATGGTTATTTTAAAACAGCCACAACGGCTCCTGGAATGTTATGTACTATCAAAACATTAATCATGTTATAACTGATATGTAAAGCTCAATCAGTGAAATCCCTTACTGGGTGAAAAAATTTCCACAACGCTTCTATACAATTACCACCAAGACAAATATGTACATGTAGTCGTGTTATAAACTAGATAACGGAGTTGATTTATACACTCGAAACGTCATGTATTAGTTTTTATGTACACAAATTATAGCAAACATCCAATTAAACCACATTAATAATATGAACAATCTATCATTATTTAATAAACCAGATTTTAGAGCCTATCATTTACAGATTTTTATTGTAAAAATTAATTATGAAATGACCTGCAGTTTTTGATCTTTAAAACTTAGAATGATAAAATCAAAAATTTATTTCTAAGCTGTCTCTATTGAGATTTTACATAGTTGCTAAATGATTGTTGGCAATACATTTATTTAAAATATGGTTGTTACTTTCTAATACAATTAAGCATGAATTGAAACAGTATTTTATTTATTTGTTTGGTAACCATACTATACCTGTGAGTCCTAAATTTTTCATTAACATAGTGTTCATTGCTTCGTCACTTAAATTTGAATGTTTACAAAAAATTTCTTTGGCAATTTTTGACGATTTACTCATATTTGTAACAATATTTTTAATATCCTTATCACCGAACATTGTGGTGTGAGGCTCTGGGGGTTCTTCGTTCCATAAGGTTGGTTTACCTAAAGCTTTAATACCTAATGGGTAAATTCGAACCCAATCTCCTTCCTTTGTCGGAGGATCTCTCCAGTCCCTACCGTTTCCCCACAAAGCAGACGGATTACATTTCGGTCGTCTTATATTAGATTTTCTATGAGATTTATCAAGTATTTCATTATAACGAACCCAATGATTATCTAAATCATTATTACTGTATTCTTCTCCAATATTTACTGTTGGCAAAAACGCACCAATTTTAGAAACATTTGTGGCTGTCTTAACATGTCTTGACTTTGGTCTAGCAGTGTTTCCAGATTGTTGTGTGCAACTTTTTCTATTAGTTGCACTTTTCTTTCTTAGTTTCTGTCCTTCGTTTGATTGGAGCTGTTGGCGACGTCTCCACCTATTTGCAACAGTAACAACTGTAACAGCAGATTCGATGTTACCAACTGAAGACTCTTCTTCTTCCGGTATATTGTCATCGAAGTATCCGGTAGACCGTGAACTATAACAATCATTTGGCATATACATTCCTGTTGTTTCTCTAGACCATATTGTAAATAAGGATAATCCTGTATTACAAACGGGAAGGCCTAATAAATCAAACATATCATGTAACATTGGTTTTTTGACAGCTGGATCCACATCACAGTCATTTCCAAGTGCTGGACTTAAGTTTACCTGAATGCATAAAGGATAAAGAAATTAGTGTGCTTATAAATAAAAGTCAGAGTTTTCTTAATTAATAATAAAATTGTATTTATTTTGAATGAACCTAAGTAATATTTTTAAATGATTGAGGTGTGTCTATTAAATAAGGAGACATTGTTTCTACCTCTTAGAGAAAGTGTGAGAACTGAATGTGAACTCTTTTGCAGGGACTTTGAATGTGTCTGAACCTGCATGACAAACATCAACACTTTCAGCCATTTAGTTGATTGTGAGTAATCATTTATTACAGTTGTTTGCTGGAATAATCCTAAGTTTAAAAGTTGGAATAATCCTAAGTTTAAAAATTGACGTATCAATTAAATAAAACATCAATAGAATATCAAAAAATGCTTATTAATGCTTAAAGAGAAGACTGCATGTATCGTACATGTTGTTTGAGTAGTAGAAAAGATTCGTAGGAACATTAGAACATGGCAGATGATGAACACCCTGGTTAACCTTCACTTCAATAACTGAAGAAAATTAGACAGATTATTTGAAAGACCATCCACAGCTCATCCAATTTAGTAAACTCTATTCGTTATTGCAGGTGCTAGCCTGAAGTAATCCACTGTGACATATTTATATCTGGGGATCATTGTAACTACTTTGAGAGGAATGTATGAACTGAAATCGGTGACTCATATTCGAATTACATTGCAATTAATTATAAAACGTTTTGTTTAATAAATATGTAAATATATATAACAATATCCATTTGTTGAGTAAACGATTACACCTATGAATTAAATTTATTTAGTGGTAAAAATTTTTTGATATAACCTTATATAGTGAAAGTGAAGACTGAAATTTATGATTAAGGTGATGCTGGTGAGGCGGACGTGTGATATCAAACGGTAAACACAGCGAAATAACCTGTGTTAGTGAGTGCCAGTCTAATGTGCAATAAGGACAGATTGTCCACCTTGTCTGTCATTAGTGCCTTTAGTGTATTTGTGAGTATTGGTGTGATATCTGTTTTATTATCTATATGAAATGGCAGGGGTAGCATATTAAAAGAAGGTCGGTGGGCATAAAGTTATGCACAGTCAGAGTCACAAAATAGTTCAAAATGTTTAACGATTTATGAAAGGAGAGTCTGAAAATGATAGACCAATAAACCTGAAAATTTTAGATGGAGGAAAACTTGTAATTGAAAATAATGACATAAGGAAAAGTGCTTTAAGTATTTAAGAAGTTTATGAAAGTGATAGTAACAAGAGTTCGAACAGTGACCTTGACCTCAGTGGCATCTCACTTTTATAGAATATATTAATGAGTATTTAATTGTAGGTCTATAGTAATTATTTGGCTCGTGATTATATATGTAACCTTTTAGAATTAGTAGAAGGATAAGTTAAAATTCAAACAACAATACCTTAATTCAAATCATTCTTTTAATAGGGCTATTTTGTAAAATATTGTTATGTCTATAATATATTGTTGTGTAACTGTATTTACAGTTACAGTATTTCTTCCACGGTAATTTTGCAGAGCAGATACGTAGCACCTTCAATGACACATGATACCACTCAAATGCTCTACCCTCATGTGGTATGATCCAGATACCATGCTAGAATAGATGAGCTATACCCAGATTTGAATATTACATTGACAGAAGACACTGTGTGAAAAATTTTGCACGAAGATCTAACAATGAAAAAGTTTGTGCCAAGATCTCCTTAGGATTCTTACACAAAAGTAAAAAAAAAAAAAAAAAAAAAAGCAAGAAAATTTGTGCTGACAAGCTGCAGGAAGTTGATGCTGACCACCCCAACCTTTTAGGAAAATCATCACTTGGGATGAAATGTGAATCTTCCAGTATGATCCTGAAACGAAAGACAGTCAATGACCAAGAAAGAATAAATCTTGTCAAAGCAAGTCCAAATTCAAAAGCCGTCCTCATCATGTTTTTATGTAAATTCCGTAATTATGAAGAATAGGTTCCAGAAGATACAACATAAACAGCATCACAGTTTAACCCGATATATTTCGTTGACAGCATTTGTCCAAAAATTAACTAACCCGAGATATTTCATTGACAGCATTTGTCCAAAAATGAACTAACCCGAGTTATTATGGGCAATATTGAAAAAGCCGTTTTCATTTGGATTGGACCGGAATGTGTTCAAGCATAGTTCCACATTTCTCATCATGGTTACAACACTTATCAGAAACCTGTTTATAAGTTTCTACTCTTATTCACTACGTAAAGTTGTCATCACTGTCTTCCAGTCTCGTAGTGAACATGTGCATTCTAGATAGTTTTATTATTTATTTTATTTTAATCTTATAATTTTAATTATTTATATCAAAAAAGCCTTTTAGAGTGTAGATAACTAATTTAATTATTATGTTACTTCAATTTACAGAAAATTAAAATTTAACGACATAATTCGGGATAATCTTTGACACAATTTTTATTAGGCCAAAACAGTACTAAATTTAAAAAAAATTTAACAGTGGTTTTATTTTTTTTATCATTGAATTCTGTACTTTACAACAAACAGTTAGCTAACTGTTAGCTAATGTCAAACAGGCCATTCAGAAGGGATTGCACAAAACAAAGAGGGGAGACAGGCCAGAATTGCCTTAGAAATATGGAAGAAGGAACATTCGACTTAACAGTTAGCTAAGTGTATACTAACTGTTTGTTGTAATTCAATGATAAAAAAAAAAAAAAAAAATCATTGATTGAAATAAAAATAAAAATTAAGATAATATTTAACATATTTTTCTAAAGAAATAAAAAAGCCATATTTGTTAGGTAGTTGTGATAATTATGTAAAACCTTTCTACCTCTAGTAGCCAGGGTCGCAAACTTGAATCCACAAGAACATCAAATCCATAGAACTCAAAGCTATTGGTACTTGAAGGAATCCCATGGAGTTGACTTGCAATAGTTAGTACTATAAGAGATGAAATTCTCTGCCATAGTAACCAGTCTTTGAGTCCTGATTGGTGGAGATAATGGCGCAATTGTTTTAAACTCCATTTACAACCTATATGAAGTGAATAAAAAAAAAAAATTAAAGATTTTGTTTAATCAAATAAGATTAAAACTTTTAGGAAAGAGTTTAAAGCAAATATTAATTGGACCTATTGTTACATAATAATCAGGTGATCACTTATAGTGAGTACGGGCATGGGAACCCTGAGGTAACCTAGCTGGATTTAGATCTGTTTTCATGTAGTCTTGGGTTAGATCCTTCTCTTTACCAACTTTTGTTTTCTTTTGACCCTGACTATTACAGTATCCGATGGCTGAGTCTATATTATATGTTCTTTTGCTACTTGTTTTTATAAAGCGATGATGACTGAGAGTTTTTTTGCCTTTAAAGAACAAAGACAAAACAAAAAATGTTCTGTATATTTTCTTCTTAAAAATTAAAATCACTAATGATTTGGAAGAATTCTTAGAATTTTGTTGTTTCTTGAAGTGTAATATGTTAATAAAAAATGTATAATATTGTTAATTAGAAAGTTATGTTTCATATATTATACAAGGATAAAATAAAGCAATAAAGCTTAAAGTTTCAAAATATTTTAATAATATAATTGAGCTACAATTAACTATTGTTTTGCCTTGCAGCATCATCGGGCAATTAGTCCTCATTGCTTTATATGTAAGCAACAAAAATGGTTCTTTATACAATTTTTATTATTATTTTTTTTTTTTTCACTTTGTAATTATATTTTTACTGCAAACCAAGAGTTGATACAACAAATTTTAGAAAAAAATCTTTGAAGTTTATTAAGTTAAACTATTATTGTCTTTATAATTTGACTTTGGGAACTGAGGTTATTTAGAAACAAACTCTTGAAGATCAGATCTTCAAATTTTGAATAAATATCTGAAAACTTTAGGTCAGATTAAAAACAGTTTCAGACACAAATGTTTAATTTTTTTTAGAGTGGAATAAGAATGAACAAAAAAAGAAAAAAAAGAATATTTTGCCATTTTTTAAAGATTAAGTTGATCATCAAACGAACTAGAGAACAGACCGAACTAAAAATTAATAATGTTATTTTTATTTCCTCCGTTTACTAAATAACTTTGATTTTACAATATTTTTCTTGTATTACAACTTGCCTTTTTAAAATATTTACTTTTATCATTTCAATAATGTAACTTGTATCCTGCACATATCTGTCAGAGGGATTGGTGAACCCATCCTCCACTAGGCATCCACTGGAAACAGCCACCTAAGATCCCTAGTCATCATGTCATTCTAAGGTGTTTCCTCTGACCTGCACAGTCACATTCCCATGCAGTTGTATTTTTCTTAATCTATTCTGAAGCCCTTAATTTCCCTATTTTTTCTTTTGTTTTTAGTGTTACCCTTATGTGTAAAGTAATGGAACCAGTGCTGATGGGGTTAATGGCACTGGGGTCATTCTGTGTTGCATACTGAGCCTATGGGATACTTGGTGACCTCAGCAATATTCAACTTTACGTGAACAAGTGGGACTCTGGCTGGGTGGATCATTCTTTCTCTAGCTGCTTATTGGAAAAAACATGAAGATAAAAATGAAAAAGAAACTGTGCGGGATGTCATGGCAAGTGAACACGTTGATAAAATGGAGCATGGCCTCTGTGATGACTATCAGAATGGGGAGTCCTTCACTTCATAGAGATTTCCTCGAACCTAGATTTCACTGAGGAAATAAACCTAGTAGAGAAATGTGAAACAGGCCATTCAGAAGGGATTGCACAAAACAAAGAGGGGAGACAGGCCAGAATTGTCTCAGAAATATGGAAGAAGGAACATTCGACTCTTGCTAATATGAAAACCTAGTGGGATAGATGACCCACTGAGGAGAGGCCTAAGTGGGATAAAATTAAGATGATGCAGATTCTGCCAAGAGAGGGAGGAGACCCCACATCATCTATTAGTTGAACACAGTTCAGTAATGTACAACAAGTCTGGGTGGGTACCAGATTGATATACCTATCCTTGACCCCTTTCATGTTTTGTACTTCTTAAGGAGTGTGGGGCTAGTGGGCTTCTATAGATAGAGGTTCCCCGTCTTAGAAGAAACAGGGCACAATAGATATCTAGAAGTTGCAGTACTTTTCACCCCCCACATCATTGCTACTGTACATACAATCAGATAACATTTAAAAAAAATTATTCAAGGATAAAATAAAGCAATAAAGCTTAAAGTTTCAAAATATTTTAATAATATAAATGAGCTACAATTGTTTCGCCTTGCGGCACCATCAGGCAACTCAGTTCCGCAAGGCGAAACAATTGTAGCTCATTTATATTATTAAAATATTTTGAAACTTTAAGCTTTATTGCTTTATTTTATCCTTGAATATGGAGTTTCTACAAGAAATATCTGCTGTTACATTAAAATTTAAAAAATTATTTTCTTCAAATAATAGTTTGGTTGCACATGAACAAATTCTGGCTATTATATTAGTTTATCTTTACATTTAAGAAACTATCAACTAGCTTGTACCCTGGTTATAATATTTAACCCATAATTCTATATTATAATATTTGAATAATTTTATATTACCTGCTCCTACTCTTTCTTTCATCTCAGTGTATCCAGGGCCTAATTTATTGAGTGAACTGTTTGTAAGATGAGCGAATGGATTATCAAGGTCTGCCAAAGAAAACTTTTCTGTTCCGAATCTAGCCAATCCTTCTCGATACAGGTAAATAGTGAGAGGACGAAAGGAGGGTACACAAACATACAATCTGAGATCAAACTTATATCCACCAATCAACAGAGGATTTTGTACATAACGCTGTACAACAGAATTTGAATAGTACACGAGTTCGCTCAACTTCTGCAATCAAAAACAAAGCTTAATAACTATGTTAGAAAATATGACATATTTTATAGTTACATTGTAAACGGAAAACTTATTTTATTTAATTGCCAATCAATTAACTTTTAACATTTTTTGATAACCTTTTTATATTTTGTAATAATTATTTCTTCTACATATTCACTCTTCATTTTTGTTCACAAATTGATAACTGACAATTTAGGTTTTGTATTCTTCAAGGACATCCATACTTTTTTGATTTTTTTTATTGGGGGGGATATTAAGACCAATTACACCATTATTGAACACCAGAGATAGATGTAAGTTTAAAAAATGTGTTGTTACCCAAGCCTGTCCAAGCAATTAGAGGTTATTAATTAGTAAAATAACTATTTAATACTGTTACTTGGAAGAGATACTGGTTTAATATTAATTATTACCTTAAAGAGAGAAATGCCACGACCTTGACTCTGCCCCACAGGTTTGCAAATCCACACATCTCTTGAACTTTCACAATTGTTGTGTTTCTGTCTGCTACATTCAGCTACTAGTTTTGTATATTCTAATGGCAGGTTGTATGCTTCTGGACTGAAACATTTCCAATAGAGCTATCAAATATCTTCAGTGTCAAGTTTGACAAAACCCATCTAATTAATCTCACATATTTTAAATATCTTTAACCTTAATTATTAAATTTCTCAACACCTAGAGTTGTCATAAAAATTCCAAAATAAAATATTTGTGTATATATTTTCAATTTTATAGTAAACATTTGTAAAACTCAATATGAGAGTAAACAGTAACGATATTGCATTAACTCACACATTCACGATTGATTAAATAAACAAAACTATTCCTCGCCAGTTCCAAGTTCCATTCAGTAGTTGTCAGTAAAAAAAATTAATATTAACCTTGGATATTGTTTTGAATTTTGTAAATTATTTTAAACAATATTTATACAGAGTGAGTCTGATAAGGTGTCCACAATGAATAATGGGAGAACGGTTTGAACTAACTTACAAGTAAACAAAATACATCCCCCCTAAATTGCATGTAGGAATCCATTAAAAATAGTATCATTTAATTTTATGAACAGGGTGTGCCAAAACTGGAGTTCCCAGCTCTCAAAATTTTCAAATGTAAACATAGGTCGTCTGATACTTCGTTTCACAGGTCTCTAACCCCTCATCATTTTGGCGCAAACATTATTACAATAGGCTTGTGTTATCTGTATGTACAGGGTTTCCCAAAATGTTTCAAATTTTGGTTTGTACAGTTTATTTTATTGTAGCAATACATTGTACATACCAGAAAAATTAGATTTGTATCAAAGGTACCGGTAGCTAATAACATACCCTTGCAGAAAATATGGGGTAAGGGTACTTTCCCTCCCGTTTTCCAAATTTTAAAAATGATCAAATACTAGAGAATTTTAAATATCAAAATTATTAAACAGCCTATGCCATGTAGCACATCAGTTTAAAGGTCTTTAAAATACAAACATTTTTTTTTTATATAAAGTTTTGTAATATCTCTGACGGTTTCAAAATGGCGGGAGAAAAACAGTTTTTTAAAGCTATTTATTTTTTGACAATAGCTTTAGAATATCAGAATATGGTGCGACACCTTATTTTAAAATATTTAACTGTTTCAAATTGGCGGACCAAAAAATAAGAAAAAAGTTTTAACAAAACAGTCTGTATATTCTACAATCTTTAAAATAACATAATGAAACTAACCAATTCTTAATCTACGGTGAATTTGCTTTAAAATGATATGCCACATGACCATAATTTATAAAATTTTCGATGCCCTCCAAAAATCATTCTTTTGAAAAACTTAAATTGGCTGTAGCTCAAAAATGTTAAATAGAGAGGTGTGTTATGTAAAAAAATTTTGCGCCAAAATTATGAGGGTTTAGAGACTTTTAAAATGAGGTATCAGATGACTTATCTTTACATTTGAAAATGTTGAGAAACCGAGAACTTCAGTTTTGGCACATTCTGTACATAAAATTAAATGAAACTATTTGAAATGGATTTTCTGGATGCGATTTAAGGTGGGGGGAAATTTATTTGCTACACCTGTGTCGTAAACTAATCTTAAGAATAAATATTATAAAGATGAAATAAAGTTTTCGATTTTGGAAGTTATTCTTTAACAGTCATTTTCTATTACTTGTAGATTTATACACTGATCATCAATCTTCACATATTAATAAAATTTGTCGAAATCCGATGAACAGTTTTAAAGAAATTACGTACTGTATTATATAACAGCCTTATGGTCGATATTTTGCTTTTTTAGCGATAACTCACAACGTTAGTTGTTTGAGGGCTGATCCCTAGGGACGAGCGTTACCTCCGTAGTCTGACGGCTGGTCCCGACAGCACGGACTTCCCCGTTCGATGTTTGAGGGCTGATCCCTCGGAACGAGCGTTACCTCCGTAGTCTGACGGCTGGTCCTGACAGCACGGACTTCCCCGTTCGATGTTTGAGGGCTGATCCCTCGGAACGAGCGTTACCTCCGTAGTCTGACGGCTGGTCCCGACAGCACGGACTTCCCCGTTCGATGTTTGAGGGCTGATCCCTCGGAACGAGCGTTACCTCCGTAGTCTGACGGCTGGTCCCGACAGCACGGACTTCCCCGTTCGATGTTTGAGGGCTGATCCCTCGGAACGAGCGTTACCTCCGTAGTCTGACATCTGGTCCTGACAGCACGGACTTCCCCGTTCGATGTTTGAGGGCTGATCCCTCGGAACGAGCGTTACCTCCGTAGTCTGACGGCTGGTCCCGACAGCACGGACTTCCCCGTTCGATGTTTGAGGGCTGATCCCTCGGAACGACCGTTACCTACGTGGTCTGTCGGCTGGTCCCGGCAGCACGGACTTCCCCGTTCGTTGTTTGAGGGGTGATCCAACGAGGGACGAACGTTCCAACCTCCGAGTGGTCTATCTTAGCACATTATTTCCTACTGAATACGCATATTGTCGTACCTCTATCATCAGTCAAAACAACAACAAACTCAACTCAACTTCGACATTATGTTTTCTTCCTTTCTGTATAAGGCGATGATGACCGAAAGATTTGTTTGGTCATCATCATACGATTAATCGTTGTAGGCCTATACTCATGTGAACTGTAGAACTGTACACTAAAGATGGATTCATTAAAAGAAATTATTTTTGGCTTAGTTATCCACAAAATCATGGGCGTCATCGCCGGGGGGACGGGGGGACGCGTCCCCCTCAATATTTGAGATGTTAAAATATTTTTGCTAAAAACGAATGATTTACTTAAAACCTTAAAAGGTAAACATCGGGCTTTGTCTTTATTAGGGTTTTTAACTTTACATTTCTGTTACAAATGCATAAATAAATACATAAAAACGATGTTTTGAGAAGTTTAATTTTTAAAAATTCCATACACCCAGACCCCCGGCATATGTCCCCCCAATACGGTAATGAACTTGTGATGACGCCCATGCACAAAATGGTATACAGTATTAACTTGACATCATTTTTTTTCACCAATTATAAAACTCTCTGAATACTACGTATACGTAAAAAAAATGATGTAGAAAATTAGTAGACTATTGAATTAGTTTTGCTATTTTTTATGCCTGTAAAAAGAATTCATTACAAGTAGGCCTACACAACATGTAGTGGGAATGGAGAACAGCTATGTATTACTCTATTTTACAACTAAAGTTTATATTTACATATAAACATGCAAATGTATTTTGTTATTTTTAGAAATAACGTTTGCCATTTTGCTACCTTTATTTGTCATCGACTTCTGCGAAATTGAAATATTGTCGTCACCGAAGCTAGCAACTTATCATATTTCTTGGCCTATATTTTATCCCAGTCAGACATTCATTTATTTCAGGAAATGCCAATAAATCGACTAGACATATTTTATGTCAAAAGCTCGTAAAATGTCTCTAGAAGGTATCGTTTATATGCTAAATATATTTTTTTTCTGTAGCCAATGAAAACAAATTACGCAAAATACGACAATCGATGTTGTCCTCGGGTTTGTTTTAAAGGTTTTGTGGCGATTGAACTGTGGTTTAGAGGTTAGGAATGTTGCGTGAGGCGACCATTACGTCAGCTGTTCTTGCTTACAAGAAACATACCTACTTGTCACGTCAGCTGTGTTTACAATTATTTTTGATTTATAGGTTATGTCATTCTTTGCCTGACCTATCTTAACTTTTGTTAATAATTGTATAATTACATGCAGTTGTATTCAATAATACGTACAGTATAGCTGCCATTCACTCTAAAATTTTTGTAGAATGAATTAAGTTAAATTAGGTTTAGTTTTGTAATAATTACTTTCTTACATAATTATAATTACATTAAAGTTAAATGATGTTAAGTTTATTGCGGTTATATCAGTAGTTATGAATGAATACAAAAAACGGTTTTGAGAATTACGTCTCTACAGCTCAACATGTAGACCAAGTTTATCAACTTTTGAAGCTATCTGTCATAGGAAACAAACACAACATTCCTATTTTATCGTAATTTCCTTCAACGATTTTGATCAAATTTTGCTCAAGTGTAGCCTCTAAAGACCCAAACAAAACGTATTGGTCGCCATCTCTCAAAAAGCGTTACTAAAATTATCTGTTAGGAAATAATTCACGGGTGTCGTCTTAAAATAAAAAAATATATTACAATTAAAGATACCTGAAATCGTAAATGGACCCGAAGACTTTCTTCATACATTTCAAATACCTGGATAAATTATCCTTCCGGCAAATCAGCGATCCTTTTGGTATATGGTTCGTAAACTGAAACAAGGAAAGGTTGGATTATTTTTTGTAAAGAAAACATTGTGTATATGTAAAAAAACTCAAAAATACCTGCCAAGGCTTCAGTTGTTTATAATGTGAAAGAGGAAATCCTGACGTCCTCCACCAAAGGTTCCAATTGTCCTTCAGGACAGTGGATTCATTGTATTCTCTCCACCCTCGTTCCAGACATACCTGAAACAAAATGTAAATAAATGCTATGAAACACAAACTCCCCCCCCCCCTATTTCTGAAAAATGAAATAAAAACGAATCGAAACTAATTATTAATTTTAGTTTTATAGTTGTCAATCAAAAAGTGTAAATGAACCATGAACGACGGTTTTTAGAAAATTTATTATTTAAAGAAAGACCTAAACTTGCTTCGCTTGTGCCAAAAACACCCCCTTTGCGTAAATCGTATTTGATTAAATCGAGATTTTAATGACGACGGTCAAGGTTCATTTTTTTGACTATTTACTCCTATGCACAATATTTGCCCAAATTCGTGTGTTATGCGCAAGTAAAATAAATATCACAGTTAGGGATAACTGACAAAAATTAAAATTAACCTTGACTGCCCTTATTAAAAGAGCTCGATTTTAATGAAATAGGATTTACGTTGAGGTTAGGTTATTTTAGGCATGCCAGGGTGTTTTAAAAAATCGTTCCAAAATTTCAGGAGCTTATATCTCAGATCAAAATCAATGAAAAACTTTATATAAATATATTTTATAAAATGCTTAGTTTTATATTTAGCCACCATTTTGTATTTTTAACAAAAAAATCATATCTTTTTAATGGTAAACGATATGGAGTTCAAATTTTGCATGCAAGTGTTATATAAACAAAAAAAAAAAAAAAAAAAAAAAAAAATCAACCAATTTCCTTTAGTCGTTTCAAAATGGCTGCTAAACGTCGAATATTCGAAAAATCGTTAACTTTACAAAATATTTACGAGACAAAATATTATTAAAAAAAAAAAAAAAAAATTGATTCTAGGTTAATCTTGGATGTTGTACACAATTACCAATATTTAATTTTTTCAGTTTTTTGTCGAAAACTCAAGTTATCCTTTCACCTACAGAAAGAATAAAATTAAAATTGGTTTGTCGTTAAAAAAGAAAAATACTTTGTCTCTTGTAAATATTTTTGCACTGTTTACTATTAACGATTTTTTTTTTTAATAAACGGAAATTTAAAGTGTTTTATATTTTTATACAAATAAGTTATACCTTTTGGTAGTTATCTATAGTAGAGGTTTTAATTTGTGGAATACAAATTAAGTTTAAAAAAACCTCCATCGATTCACTTCATAAGTTTGTTTTGAATCATTGCAAATAAATACAGTAAATTATTGAAGAAACATAAACAAAACTTTCATGCAATGTAAACAATAAATTGTATTTTTGGAAAAGTGAGTCAAAGTCAAACGAAATTTAACTCATAAATAGTAACTACAGACATGAACTTAATTTATTGAGGTTAGAATTATCTTCACAGTACGGGGGGGATGCAATAGTTATAAATTCATGTAGTCTCTTACATGCAACAAAATAAACACGCAAATAGTATTTATATTATTTAAAGTTCCAAGTAAGGAAACGTAATCTGCAGTAAACTATTATAAGGTTTAGATAGTTTGTGTAATAAAAGTTGAGGAAGTAGAAAGTTTTGTACAGGGAATAGCGTGACCATATGACCTTCAACTATCAAGTAACTGGGTTGAAGATGTTCAGTAATGCATGAGGGTGTAGAATCAACACAAGGCGATGGTTTCTAAGAAAGGGATTAACGTTAATCCTAGATTAAATGATAACCCCCCCTCTCAGTGAGTTTGGCGTAGCAATCCCAAGGTTCTAGCTGGATCTACAATTTTTTTCATTTATTAATAGTTTTTTCTTTCTTGTTAAGCGCCCATAGGTAGAACAAAATATCTTTATAATATTTTACACGTGTAAGTTGCAACCAGTTTACACAGACAAGAAGATAAATCCTTTATATTTCAAACTTTGTTTGTATATTCTTTGTATTGTCCACATGTAGAAGAATATTTGTCTTACTGTCATATTTTATTTAACAAAATGTATAAATGGACATGTTTCATCTGAGCAGTGAGGTGGTGGGGGTAGCGGTCGCTTCAGTCTGTGTTGGGTGTTGGTACTAACAACGATGTCTGCAAGACCGCTGGATCGTTGACAGTAAGTCGGCGCCGACTATTTCCCCTACATTGCCTCAGTTCCCACGCGGCCTCGAACTACAAACTTGTACCTCCCCTCCACGCGCAGCTCACAGCTCAGATGAAACCTGTCCATTTATACGAGTGGTTTTTTTTTCTCTTCCAGAGTAATGGGGGGGGGGGTTCTTTGAACTATATTATATTTTCTATTCAAGTAAATATATTTTTTAATACTTTTAGTTTAGATAAGCAAATATTATAGTTATAAGCTATGTATATTAGTTTTATGTATAGATGTGTAAGTATGATTGGGGGTAAGTGTATGTATTTAAGAATATGGTACAGGTCAATGTACACTATATTTATGTCTATTGTAGATATATAAAAAAAAAAAATTCTTTCTCTTTTTTTTCTCTCTCGCTGATTACTAGGGATTGTATAAAATAGCTGTTATAGATGTGTTAATATTTTATATCTGTATTGTTTCTGGAGGGGGAAAAAATATGTAAAAAATAAAAAATATATAGTGGTGACGAAAAAAACACCTTGGAGTAGTAAAGAGGATTTGCAGTGGGTGCCGGGGCATAAGGGTGTTGAGGGTAACGAGAAGGCAAAACGGGGCTCTGCATAAGAGTTTGTAGGACTTGAGCCAGATGTAGGAATATCCATGTGTCTGATCAAGATGATAATAAACAGGTGGGTTCACGCAAAACGCTAGCAATGATGGCTTACTCCCATAGTAGATCATTACTTAAGGATATCTCTAAAAATGTTGATGCACGAGGCTTGCCGAGTGCGTCAATTTTATCAATTTTAAAAAAGACACTTTGCTCACGAATTGCACATTATACTTTGTCTACAGTTGTATTTTGTGACAAATAAAAAACATACTTCAGCAGTAACACAATTTAATAAAACATTAATTTAATACAATAGTGTTCAACCTCACGTCAAAACTGAGGTTATTTATGAATATTACAAATAACTTAGGTGTATTGTTGAGGAAACGGGATTGCCAACTTCAAAACTCGGCAAACAAAAAATACTCTCCGTGTACATACACTGTCAATCATCTTTATGAATAATTACTTCCTTTTTCAACTTTAAAACGTTGTTTTGTTGTTTATTTATGTTATTTTACATGTAAGAATTAATCTAACATACATACGGGACATTTCCTGTATATTATAAATCAATTCAAATAAACTTAACCTAAATTTCGTTTTGTTCGGTTGCCATTCGGAGTGAGCAAAGTAGTGGGCAAGGTGAAACTGTTGAGAAATCAGCTGTTTTGCAAACTAATTTAAATGAACAAAATGCCACTATGTCAACAACTGTAGACAAACATAATTTCTTGGTAGTTGTCTATAATACACAAGTAGTTTACTGTAGAACCAATATTGGGTCTTTTCTATTATACGACCGCATGGCTCAAATTATTTTCTATACTAACAGAATGATAATAAAGTAGGTTTTCTCACTTCAACTGATGAACTCATCTATAAAATAAATGGTTTTATTGTTTTTCATACAAAATATAAAAACACACTAACACAAACTAATTACATATAAACGTTTTTATGACTTTTATACTTCTGGTTAGGTCTGGGTTAGGTTAGGTTAGGTTAGGTTTTATACTTCTGGTGGCCAAAATACTACAATATCTTTGATAATTATTTGATCGAACAGATCAGTTTCTTGATGGTGTTTCCGGTTAGGTTAGGGTGCAACTCGGAGTAACTGATAAGATAAGGAGACAATGCGCAGGCTGTCTATTGAACTGTTATTTGATCAAGAAACCAACCCATAAATAGCGAAAAATAGTCACACAACTAGTATAGAAAATAGTTTGAGCCATGCGGTCGTATAATAGAAAAGACCCCCAATATTAAATACATTATTAATTAAAGTCAATAGAATTGCTCGAAAAAGCTTAATTTTACATTTATTTATTTCTGTGGGGGCACCTCAAGAGCATAGTTTATTCATCTTGAGCAGTAGTTTCAATTCAAGATCTCAAACAATGCGTTCAGAACTGTATTGCGAATATTTGGCAGATCTTTGAAGTTTTCCTGAGAGTGTGGAAATCTATAAGGAGACGCTTAGATGCATATGTGCTAAACAGAGGCTGTAACTTTGAACAATTCCTTTAGTTTGTTTATAAATAGTATTGCTATTTGTGTATTATAGACAACTACCAACAAATTATGTTTTTAGTTTTTAACCGATAACTCTGTTATCTTTAGAGCTACGGAAAAGTAAAAAAAAAAAACTATTTTGTTTGTTATTAAAAAAGTAACTATTTTTGTTTCCTGGAAGTTTTTTTTTTTTTAAAGTTGGCGGTTTTAGAGATATTTGACATTAAAAAGTTTAAATGTCCGCCAGTTTGAAAATATACAAAAGAACGTTCCGGTTTTTTTAAACAGAGGTAGAAGGTTAGGTAACAAATATGTACACCAAATTTGAGCTCAATATATTTTAAATTTCCAAAGATATTAGGCTTTCCGAACTTATGTTTTGGAACTTTTTTCCTTATTTTCACCTACAGAAATAGCGTTGAGAAAATCGTGACAATATATTCTAGACACCCTGTATATGTAGTATAAATTTCAACCCTCGGTTACAGTGGGGTTTAGTTGGTAATTAACCTCTAAATTAAAAGTTAGGCTTATCATTATTTTATCAGTTGATTTTTGTAGCTTTGAAGTTTATCCTTCTAAATAAACTGTCCAACAAAATATTCCACATACTTTCTCATTCAGCCATCCCAAATAAAAAGCAAACATGTCAGTATACAAATGAAAATGAACTACGGATGCAGTGTTTAAGAAAATATTTACACCTAAACTTGCTTCTCTTGCGTTATAAGCACGTTTTTAGCGTTAATCGTACTCGATTATCGAACTTTTAATGATAGAGAACACGATTCATTTTTGATTTTTTTTGCCAATTATTATTAAACTGTTAACAAAAAATATTTATATTAAAACACACTAGCTGGATTTATATAATCTTGGGTTAAATCCCTCTCTTTTATATTAGCAATTCCGTCTCTCTTACCAATTTTTTTGACGCTGAAGTTTTTATTTATCTTCTTTTCTCGCTATTTTTACAAAGCCACGATGACTGATACGTTTTTCGCTTTAAATCGAAATGAGAAAAGGTGTAGATCCATCTAGTCTCCCTCGGCATTGGCGGGTCTAGAATTTTATTTGAGGAGGGGGGGGGGCTGAACGGGGGAAAATTTTGTAAAAGGACTTTCATATAATGAAGCGACCAAAACAGTAGTATAACGTTGTTTTGTGGAGTAAAAACGTGTGTTTCATATTAAAGGTTTTCAGACTAGTCGATGGACCAGCGCCGGCGCCATCTTGTACATAAACGTCTTCACTTTTACTCTTCTTTGGGTTCTTGAAGAAGCACGAAATATTTGTCTGTTTACGTTTAGACATTTCCACAACACAAACAATAACACGTTTAGTTTAACCGCTGAGTCACTGTATGCGCGTCCTCGATAGTGCGCGTATCGTTTCAATGAAACTAGATAAACGGAGCGGGCACAAAAATCAAAATACTTTATGTTGATTGATTGCAGGCAATGTAAGACATTATACAAAGTATTAAAACGTTAACGGATATCATACAATTAGGTCATTCTTGCTAATGAATATATTTTACGAGCTTCAAACTAATTATATTGATATAAAATTTAAATTCTTTCAAAAAGGTTTTGGGGGGGCTTCAGCCCGATAGCCCCCCCGTAGATCCAGCTTAGTCTCCCTCACCGTAATAGGTTCTAAGTTTAAATTGTTTTATGGTGCAGCCTACATCCGTGCATGGCACTCGCTAATAAATCCACTAAACAATGAACAACCCAGTGGGTAAAGGTTAAGGTGAACACATAATACATGTACAAAGTAGAGTGTTTAGTGCTGTTTGTATTGATTAGACCAACTCCAACTAGTCGCATGTTTCGAGACAATAGCTGTACATTATTAATGGTACTTTTGGCATCAACGCTATCCAATCAGCGACCTCCAACCCCCCCCAATCTATATTTAATTATAGCTTCATGACAACTAATATTTATTTATTGTATTCATTCATTTTTTAAATTTAAACGGAGTTGTGTATTTTATCTATTATGGCTGATACAATATGAACAGAAGGATAAATCTAATTATTTACTTGGTCACTAAGTGTGGTTTACTATTCAACTTCTTCTTCTTTTTTTTCTTTTAAAGCGAAAAACCTTTAGGTCATTAACGCCTTATAAAAAAAAAAGGAGAATAGAACATAAAATAAGAGACCACTAGTATTAGGAAAGCGTCGGGTCGGAAGAGAACAAGAGTTGGTCAAGAGAGACCTGATAGAAAAGATGAGAGAGAGGGATCTAATCTAAGAATAGATGAAGGAAGGTGTACATTCAGCTAGGGTTCTCGGGCACGCCACACCCGCACTCACTAAGTGTGAGCCCCTGAGGGTCTGTCCAACTTCATATACAGGGTGTTACAAAAGTATGGAAACGCTTTATTATTTTCATGAACAGCTTTAGATAGAAAGATGTTCGAATTCTTATTTTAAAGCCTTTAATTTGTTTTGTTTTTAATGAAAATTTTATAAATTGATTTTGGTTTATACCAACATTTATTCACAAACATATTAGAAATTGTTTGTATATCTTGAAAAAATATTGTGTTATGGTATATATATATATACACCATAACCATATATATGGTTATGGTATATAAATATATATGCCATAACCATATATATGGTTTTTCTGTGGCATTTCCACTTCATTTTTTGCATAATTATTTATTCCTAACATACTTACTCAAAAATCTTCACAACTAATATTTTTTAATTACACAAATAAATTTGATGCACCTTTCTGAAAAAAAAGAAAAAGATATATAACAAGTTGGGTTTGCATAATATTGCTATTTTTGGTGAATTTTTCAAAATAGGCCTAACTTTTTAGCTACATTCCACTTTTTACGTAAGAACTTATTTTTTTTAATGAAAATTTTATAAATTCATTTTTGTGTTTACTAACATTTATTCACAACTATATGACAAAACTTTTGTATATCTTGAAATTTTTTTTTTAAATGTGTGTGTGTGTGTGTGTGTGTGTGTGTATATATATGGTTTTCTGTGACATTTTGACTTCATATTTTACAAAAAAATTATTTCCTAACATACTCCAAAACGTTTTTATCTACCGGTAACATTTTTTCATTATTAAATGTTGAGCTTGACTTATGAGAAAAATTATACAGTATAACAAACACACAGAACACAATTCTCATAAAAAATACGCCTAAGTATCAAACGCGTTTCAACGACAATGTCGTCCTCTTCAGTGATGCACGAGCTATACCAATCAAACATGATTGGTGTAGCTCGTGTATCACTGAAGAGGACGACGTTGTCGTTGAAACGCGTCTGATACTTTGGCGTATTTTGTATGAAAATTGTGTTCTGTGTGTTTGTTATACTGTATTTTTTCATTACACAGAAAAATTCTATACACCTTTCTGAGAAAAATGATAGCCTCTATAACAAGTTGTGTTTTGCATAATATACTATATTATATAAATTAAAAAAAAAACCGATAAAAAAAAAGCAAAATGGGCTGACTTTATAGTAGGGATTTTAGAGGGCTAACATGACCTATATACAGGGTGATACACAAGTTTAGTAAGATATAAAATATGTTCCAAAAATTAACAAAACGTGATTTTTTAAAATTAGCAATTTTGTAAATATAAACGATCTTTGCAGGTCTGAGTGAACAATGATCTGGTAAAGTGAGCCAAGATGTATTGGAAATTACGTATCCGATACAGGATGTTCCAAAAAGTAAGCCTACATATTTCTTAATTACAGAAATTATTAGAACCAAATGTTATTTTAGTTTACTTTTTAATATCCAATAATATAAGTTTTAACGAATTTCGGTAACCAAACTAAGTCTAAGGCAATGTTCCATGTTGATGCAAACACTTTTACTGAGACCTGAATGTGTTTTAGAAAATTACGAATTTTAAAACGTCCAGACGCGGTTGTTATTAAAGGTAAATTAGAAATTACAAATTCGGTTTAAGTACCTTAAATTGACATATTAGAATATGTAAAAATAATAATATCATAACGATTAAAAAAGTTGAGAATATCTCGTTTTGTTAATTTTTGGAACACGCTGTATAACTTACTAAACTTTTGTATCACCCGGTAGATACATAGATCAGATAAAGAGCTTTAAAACGAGAGGTTGAACATATTTCTAAAACAGTTCTTGAAATATCAAGCCGTTTTCATACTTTTATAACATCCTCTACATGTGTGCTCGTTTGTAAATTGATAGTTGAAATAAATGATTTTATATTTTAAACACTTGTTATTACTTTCTTACATAGTATAGAGAAAGTTATGTGATGAGTCATAAACAGTGAAATTGTAGTTTTTGGAAGATGTTTGGCCTTCGTCATTCGTCGTTTGTGCAGTGTCAACAGCCTAAAAGCGTAAACCTATTTAATTAAATTTGATATATTTTCGTCATTACTCAAATTATTGCGATAGAAATTTAGGAGTATCTTAAAAAAAGAGAGAAAGGGAGAAATAGAGAGAGAAGAAATAAAGTAATATAGAGAAACAGAGAAGGAGATAGACAGAAAGTGAGGAAGATAGAAAAATAAAGGGGGAGAGAGAGAAAGTAAAGAAGAGAAAGATAGAAAAAAGGGGAGATAGAGAAAGAAAGAGGGAGAGAGGGAGAAGGAGAGAGAAAAGTGACTAAATAGATGATTTTATTTTGGGGCAAAACACTAATTCCGATTTTTATCGCTTTAGGCTATTAGGCTTGCTTAATGTAGCCTAAAAAAACAAAATTTACTAGTCGCTATTTCTCCAAAATCGCCAATTCGGGAGTTATTTGTAAAAGAAAAAAAAATTGTCAAGGACGTACCTTGTGCGGTCAGAAACCTGAAATCGCCGCACATGTATTATTTGATTGAGGGGTTCTTTAGTCCAGAAGAAGGAGAATCTTCGGATCTAAGGAACCAAAAGAAGATTTTGACAAAAGGACCCTACACAAGATGCTAGAACTCGTTTGAGGCACTGGGATCGGTTAACGGTGAACATAGGGAAGGGAAATGAGCCATAGTTGACGTGCAGGAGGCCTCACTAATAATCTCCCCTTAAAAAAAAAAAAAAAAAATGTTATGGCGCGCCCAACAACTAGTTTTAAAATAAATAAAAATAATATTTTCTTTTGACATCTACATTTTATTGACAATATAATTAGTCAAGTAGGAAAAACGTTGTGGACTCAAACAATGTGACTATTTTTCATACATTCAATACACAAAATCAATTACTCCGACCCCCCAGTTGCTTACACAACTCTCATAACATGAAATACTCTATTACAACCTCAGTATTGTGTGACAGTACTTGCAACGACATTTGTTCCATAACTTGGGCGAAATATTTCTGCATCTCTTCATTAATATTTACGTGAGCGTACTGGGCACGGAAACATTTAATAATTTAAGGTTACAGTTGTAGGTCGTTAGTTACCTAACCTTACGACTTTTACGTACGGATCAATTCAACTGCGTTTTATATCTTCCGATTGGTTTTATTCGATTGTGGATTTCGACTAAATACCGCGGACAAACTTTCTAACTCATCGATTTCCAATATTAAATAAAAAAAAAATCAAATGTCACCAAAAATACCAGTTCGCTAGTTGTCAATCAAAAAGTGAAAATCAACCGTGAAATAATAACCCCCTCCCCAGGCCTTGAATACTTAATAGTGTTAAAAATTTTAAGCATAAGAGTAGAAGATCTGATAGGAAGAGAGAGATCTAACCCAAGTAAACAGGAAAATAAAAGGGTCAAGCGTGCACTAAAAGCACACCACTTTGGTCCTGCAAATAGGGACAGTTATTTTTATAAAGTCAGTGTTTTAAGCGGCGTAGGGTCAACATATTATTTCTCCGTTAAATAGACATACATATTAGTAATCAGAATAACTTTTAGTTTTATTTGATACCCCACATAATATTTTCAAAAATAAAAATTTTCCACTCGATAATTTTAATTTTCGATAGAAATTATAAGGTTTTGACCTACCTTTGGTTTACCTAACGTAACCTACGTATCTTAATAAAGATAAATCAATTAAAATTCAATACTACTTTTAATGGGCTGTTGAATTGTTAGTTCACAACTCACAAATTTTTTTTTATTCAGATTTGTAGGTCACGTTGTGTTCAAGTTAGGGAGAGGGGATGATTCTACCACTATAAATTTGACCTAGCGACAACATGTTAATTTTTCGTCAAATAAACATACATTTTCGTAGTCAGAATAACTTCTAGTTGTATTTGATACCGCACGCATAACATTTCATTTTTCCCCCAACTCAATAGTTTTTACCCATTAACTACACCAAGGTCATTTTTTGTTACAGCTATATTTTTCCTGTATGTGGGACACTATAAATGCAGAGTTTTAAATATATAGGATATATCGTCTTGTCTGTGTAGAATGGTTGCGACTTACAGACAGACAGACAAACGCGTGAAATTATAACGGTCCTTGGTTTTACCTACGAACCTAACCTAACCTAACCTAACCTAACCTAACCTACCCTAACCTACCCTAACCTAACCTAACCTAACCTACGAACCCTAAAACGTTTACCATGGATCCGTGTTTGAAATTTGTTTTATATATTCAAATAAAGTTATAAAATTACTTTGCTTGAGCTATAAGCATGGCCTCAGTATAAATTGTATTTGTTTAAAATCGAGCGTTAAGTGACGGGGATGAAGGGGGTCATTTCCCCCTCTAATTATTCCTAAATTTGCGATTTTTTCACTACACACATATATATATATATATATATATATATATATATATATATATATATATATATATAACTTACTATTATGCATATGCGTTTATTTATAAATCGTTAGTGTGTTAATTTTTTATGGAAACATGTTTTGGGCTAAAAATTGATGTCGCGAGAGTAACAACGGATGACGCGATGGCTAGGGGGGGGGATGGACTGCTAGGCTCGACAGAAGCTACCGCTAAGTCAACTTCTACTTCATTCACCTGTTGTCCGGACATATCTTCAAGAATAGGGAAGCCACAGCAACATCGACGAAGATGACGTTCAACACACTTTCTTCATCCTTCAAGTGGAACAAGGAGAGATAAAGGGTGACGTCGTTGGAGAGATCACGCTGGATAAGATGCCGGACAAAGAGGAGGACTGGAGAGTAGTGGCTTGGTTTGCGGAGAAAGTCCTACTACGGTAGAAAGCAGAGGAGGATTCGTCACAGATAAGGACAGAGAAGACCTGAGGCAAGGCTATGAACAGAAGAAATTAAAAGCAGGCCAAGTAGATGGTAACAGCATGGAGTAATGTGAAAACTGTCCTGTGCTGGATTCTGCCTAGAAACTAGAGGTGTCATGGTAGGTACAATCGGGCGTCCTGGAATCCCAAACGTCGGTTGTGCATAAGCCTTTCCACTTTCTTCTTTAAAAAAAGAAGAAGAAAAGAAATATTTATAAATGTAAAAGATGTTTATACGATAAAACAGTCTGTTCATCAAGTTATGTTCAATTATTGAATACATATATTTACAAAAGTTTTATTTCCAAAACATAAAAAGATGAATAAAATGAATGAACAGATAAAAACTTTATCTGAGTCTTATGTGGGCCCTGTGGATAGCTCTACAGCTCTTTCCACATTGATGCCACTGTTTCTTGAATTGGTTGTTTCAGATCTTCAATGTTCTGAATCCATTCGCTATAAATATTTTGTTCAACAAACGCTCATAAATACAAATCAATGGGTGTAAGGTTGGATGCTGCGATGGCTAAGGAACCAACGTTGAGGAAATTTGAACAAGGAATTTACGAACACCACTGGCATAGTGAGCCGGTAAACCTTTTATGTACTAATTCAGTACATCTCACCCCTGAGTGCTCCCTCAAGATAAAGAATATTCAACTAATATAACGGTTACATTAGTTCAAGGCAGACATAGTCGCGAGTAAAAGCTAGTTTAATATATATTCAAATGTACTTGGACTAAGGGTTCTTAACGTCTCGTAACACAGTTGCCTTCACAAATGAGGAATTGATTCTAATTCTATCGTGAGTCTCAGCCTTGGCGTGTTTAGACGGAATTTGTTATTTTCGGAAGCAAACATTTGTTCCAAATAATGTAATGTTAACTTCATGACGAAACATTTGTTAACTGCACAGAAATCACTTTGTACATTCGGTTGATTATATGTATGCACCCTTTGTGTTCTACGATAAATCGATTTATAAAAATGAAATTAATGTAATTTATCAAACATGGATTCAGTCAGAGCGTTTTGATGAAGGCGAATTTGTTCGATAAATGTGATAGTTTTACTATTGGTTTGAAGATTCAGAATATATACAAACAAAACGAAATCTAATTTTCTTTAAATTGGTCAGTAATTTTGATAAAATTATAACGGAAAAAAACAACCTGAATCGCCATCATGGTACTTACCCAGCCTACATCATACAATGTAACAAAAGCGGATTCTTTAAATGTAATGCTCAAAAGTTGGTTCCTTGGGTATTGTAGGAAAATGTTAAATTGTTTTGGTATATCAAGGGTTTTACTCAAGAGGATAAATTTGTATAAAACAGTTGTTGGACAGGTTACTGAACCTCGTAATATTTTGACGTGGACTAGGCCCTAACGAGCCTCATAGATGTGTTTATATAAAATAGTCTACTCTCGCTTCGTTCGTGCCAGTAACTCAGCCCTGGTAACTATACAAATATCACATGTCATTGGGAGGATCAGTGTTTGAAATTACATTTTTACAATAACTTCGCTATTTGTCATCGTGAATATGTGAGAGTTGGTAATGGCTGCCATTTTCTTATTTTCAATTACATTTTTCTGAACTCCAATACGCTTCTATAAGGGCATACTATATATATATTCATGTTATTATCTTAACATTTTAACCTAACCTAACCTAACCAAACCTAACCTAACCTAACCTAACCTAACCTAACCTAACCTAACCTAACCTAACCTAACCTAACCTAACCTAACCTAACCTAACCTAACCAAACCTAACCTAACCTAACCTAACCTAACCTAACCTAACCTAACCTAACCTAACCTAACCTAACCTAACCTACGTAGCCTACAGACAACTACATCGACGATGAACGATATGTTGAAAATAACGCCTCAGTTTCTTGAAGCCATGAAATGTGATGTACAGTGCAATAAGGGTTTCGGATTTTTTTTCGATTGGCGAAATTACCCTATATTTCGCGCACTGGATAAGAAAACTAGTTAACTTCTTTAAAAACACATTGTTACAATACATTTGAAAATATTTTGAAACCAGAAGGTTAGGACAAAAATATTGTTACCGTGAGTGCCACCCGACCCAGAATTTTACCAGAGTAATCCAGTTAATTTTGCGTTTGTCGAAGCGAATGTCATTGATGGGATGGAGCAACTTCTCAGATGTTTCTTTTTAATCCCTACTGTCAGATCCTTTTCACTTTAACTCTTCCCTACTACGTCTTCATCCTCTCTTGGTCTTCTGTTTTCAGCCAAAATCTAAAGTGTAATCCGAGCCGATCGGATGAATGGCATCGGGAATAAGGTGTAGCATACGTAGCCTATAGGATACTTGGCGACCTCACAGTATTTAGGTCAAGCGGGGTTCTGGACGGGTGGATCATCCTATCCCTAGCTCTGCTCGTTGGAAAAACATTGAGTGTGCAATGAAAAATAACTAGTTTGTGCGGAAACGTCACGCAAATTAATTTGCTGATAAAATTAAGCAATCCTTTCGTGATCAGTAAAGACAGACCTTCTCTTGACAGAAGCACCCAACAAAGAGGGGAAGACAGGCCGAAAAACCTTAGTATACTTGACTAAAGCTTGTACAGGATATCACCGCAATTCAAGGCGCTGATAAATTGTAGCATGCACTCCGTCAGTCAATGAAGTCCTCTACTTCGTCTACAAAGTGTATATAGTATACTTAGTAGAAAAAGGTCAAATGAGTCTCACTCAGGAGGAATTGCACTCCTGATAGATGAAAGATTCCAATAAGAGTGTAAGACATACCAGAAAAGAATTCCAAACAGGAGTAAGATACTAGGGGCCAAAGAACACCTAGGGAGAAGGAGAAGGTTGAGATCATGCAATGGATTACGTAGAGATAATCTGAAAACTGCTGACTAGGGCATTGTAGACTCAGATTATTTAGAAGGATCGGAATAGAAAATGATGGAACCTGGAGATTCCTCCAAGAGGGGGAAACCTCACACCATCTATTAGTCAAATACTGTGCAGTAGTGCACTAAAGGACTAGAAATCTGATTGCTGTAGAGGAGATACCTACTCTTGACCCCCCTCCATGTGCTACAGGTCTCTAAAGAAGTTGGGGCTGGAAAGGGTCCTATAGACAGGAGTTCCCCGTCTTAGAAGGAGTAGGAACGACAACAGAACTCTACAGGTTGTATTGCACATAACCCTAATATCACCACAACTACTAGTATAAGATTACTTTGGTGTTTCTGTAATTAATCTACTAAGTCCATGACCCTTAGTGAGTTCGGGGTTGGCAATTCTGAGGGACCTTAACTGAATCTATATAGACTATTATTGTATGTAGTCTTAAGATTAGATCTCTCTCTTCCATATTTTCTATCGTCTCTTAATCAATCCTTGATCTCTTACGATCCTGAAGTTATTGAATTCGAGGGTTAGGGTTTCTTCTCTTCTTATCTTATCAACAAAAAACCGTAACAACATAATCCAATATTGTACGTTCCAGAGCCGTATTTTTAAAATTCCTTTCGTGCTGAAAAGTAAAAGTAATTCTCTCGTTGTGTTACTTTTAAAATAATAACGTTCAGATATCTATCGTCGTTATTAATTCAGAAAAGTTTCATGTCTAGTTTGCTTAAACTGAAGAAAGTTGTAAAAAAGAGCAGATCAATTTGCGAAATGGCAGAAAGAAAGTGCGGTTGTTTTCATTGACACCCTGGTGTAACGGAGGTATATCATGCAATCCTTGCTAGCGTGCCCGTTGGCTCAGGTTAAACCATTTTATGTATAAACACCTTGCAAAGTGTAATATCTTCATTATACCAGTATTTTAATTTTGTTTGACTTCTACTTGTCTCGTTGTGTTTTTTATGAAGTTAATGTTCGTGTTAAATAATTGGTGAATTGAATAAACAATAGAAGGAGTACATGCATTAATTGAATATATTTTTAGATTTTTGAACAGATAGATTTTGATGAAATATGCTCGATATTCAATAAAACCTAAGCTCGTTTCGGATGTATCATAAAGAATAGCGTCATTAATGTTCACTTTATATATTATACCAAGTGTCCTAAAATTCCCACCCTCCTATTATTTTTTTTAAATAATGGAAATAGACAGATTTGCTTTCGGGAAAGTTTAGATAACCAAAGGAGGAGTTTTTTGAAGTATCAAAATTTTCAACCCTTACCCCCAAAATGGGGTAGTTTGGGGGTAAGTCAAAATTTTTAAATAGCAATCCGTATTGAGTGATACCTCATTTTAAAGGTCTTTTAAAAATAAGAATAATGACGTAAACTAGAGGCCTTTCAGTTCATTCTATCAAACATAGCGACCAATCGAATTGTGAATGTTAACCTACAAACTCCGGTGTTTTTACTGCATTACAAATTGTTCTATGTTGGTAAAATGAAGAGCCTTACCTTGTTTTTTTAGCTTAGATTAAGTTCTCGAAATGGCTACAATTTACTTCTTGGCAGAAATAGATTCTGGACTCAAAAGCATGTTGTACATTTCGTAATATTTCCGGTGTAATTATTAAAGTAAAATTCACAATTCGATTGGTCGCTATGTTGGGTAGGATGAATTTAGAGACCTCTAGTTTGCGCCATTATTCTTATTTTTAAAAGACCTTTAAAATGAGGTATCACTCAATAGGGGTTGCTATTTAAAATTCTTGACTTACCTCCAAACTACCCAATTTTGTGGGTAAGGGTTGAAAATGTTAATACTTCAAAAACTCCTCCTTTGGTTATCTAAACTTTCCCCAAAGCAAATCTGTCTATTTCGATAATAAAAAAAAATAATAGGGGGGGGGGCTTTTAGGACACTTGGTATATATATATGTTAAATCCCTCTTTTTCATCTTTTATATCAGATCTCACGTGACCGATTATTGTGCTTCCTAACCCTGACACTGTATTCGAAAGCTAGGGTCCTTATTTTATGTTCTTTTCTTTCTTTTTTATTAGACCGAATGTTTTTTTAAAGTTTTTAAACAAGAAAAACAATTAACTCATGACTTAACCTTCTCTATACTTATGTCCATGTGAGAAATTAATAACAGAGTCAAGCGTGTGTAACTGCACGTAAGCATATACGGACAGTCGAAGTCTTTTAAGCGGCCAAGCGCCAATATATTAATTTCTTCGTCAAATGAACATTCGTAATAAAATAATGCCCACATAATACATACAGTATTTCCAAAAACAAAAAATTTCTACTCTATAGTTTTCACCTCTACCCCAAAGTCGTTTGTTACCGTTAATGTTTCCTATATTTGGGACAATACAAAGAATATAAATGCAAAGTTTGAAATTAATCGTCTTGTATGTGTAGACTGGTTGAGACCTAAAAACAGACAGACACGCGCGTGAAATTATAATAAAGAGAAATCAATGAAAATGCAATCCATCTTTTAATGGCTAATGAATTGTTTGTCTCATATATCACAAATCTGTTTTAAAAAGTACACAGTCATTGTGTGGTTAAATTAAGTTTTTCATCATACAAAAAATTATAATATATGATTTCGCACTGTAATTTAATTTCAAATCCAATAATTTTTAGGTCACGTCGCGTTCAAGTTAGAGGGGAGGGGGACACACACGATTTCTGACGCTTTAGATTTGGCCCGCCCACATATTAATTTTTTAGCCAAATAAACATACATATTCGTAATCAGAATAACTTCTAGTTTGATTTGATATACCAGACATAATATTTCAAAAAGTTTTGTCCTTAACTACCCCAAGCTAATTTTGTTGTTACCGGTAAGTGATCACCGGATTGAGGAAGGAGATTCTAAAGACTACAAGGGGGTTTCAAGGGGCACCCAAGCTTCTGAAGCGGTCGTCCAATCAAGCCTGGGAGATGCTTGTCAAAGTAATCCTACTCTTGATGTACTGGAATGGCAGGTACTTTCGGGACCCAAGCTTCTGAAGCGGTCGTTCAATCAAGCCTGGGAGATGCTTGTCAAAGTAATCCTAGTCTTGATGTACGGGAATGGCAGGTACTTTCGGAACCCAAGCTTCTGAAGCGGTCGTTCAATCAAGCCTGGGAGATGCTTGTCAAAGTAATCCTACTCTTGATGTACGGGAATGGCAGGTACTTTCGGAACCCAAGCTTCTGAAGCGGTCGTTCAATCAAGTCAGGGAGATGCTTGTCAAAGTAATCCTATTCTTGATGTACGGGAATGGCAGGTACTTTCGGAACCCAAGCTTCTGAAGCGGTCGTCCAATCAAGCCTGGGAGATGCTTGTCAAAGTAATCCTAGTCTTGATGTACGGGAATGGCAGGTACTTTCGGGACCCAAGCTTCTGAAGCGGTCGTCCAATCAAGCCTGGGAGATGCTTGTCAAAGTAATCCTACTCTTGATGTACTGGAATGGCAGGTACTTTCGGGACCCAAGCTTCTGAAGCGGTCGTCCAATCAAGCCTGGGAGATGCTTGTCAAAGTAATCCTACTCTTGATGTACTGGAATGGCAGGTACTTTCGGGACCCAAGCTTCTGAAGCGGTCGTCCAATCAAGCCTGGGAGATGCTTGTCAAAGTAATCCTACTCTTGATGTACTGGAATGGCAGGTACTTTCGGGACCCAAGCTTCTGAAGCGGTCGTCCAATCAAGCCTGGGAGATGCTTGTCAAAGTAATCCTATTCTTGATGTACGGGAATGGCAGGTACTTTCGGGACCCAAGCTTCTGAAGCGGTCGTCCAATCAAGCCTGGGAGATGCTTGTCAAAGTAATCCTACTCTTGATGTACTGGAATGGCAGGTACTTTCGGGACCAAAGCTTCTGAAGCGGTCGTCCAATCAAGCCTGGGAGATGCTTGTCAAAGTAATCCTACTCTTGATGTACGGGAATGGCAGGTACTTTCGGGACCAAAGCTTCTGAAGCGGTCGTCCAATCAAGCCTGGGAGATGCTTGTCAAAGTAATCCTACTCTTGATGTACTGGAATGGCAGGTACTTTCGGGACCAAAGCTTCTGAAGCGGTCGTCCAATCAAGTCTGGGAGATGCTTGTCAAAGTAATCCTACTCTTGATGTACGGGAATGGCAGGTACTTTCGGGACCAAAGCTTCTGAAGCGGTCGTCCAATCAAGCCTGGGAGATGCTTGTCAAAGTAATCCTACTCTTGATGTACTGGAATGGCAGGTACTTTCGGGACCAAAGCTTCTGAAGCGGTCGTCCAATCAAGCCTGGGAGATGCTTGTCAAAGTAATCCTACTCTTGATGTACGGGAATGGCAGGTACTTTCGGGACCAAAGCTTCTGAAGCGGTCGTCCAATCAAGCCTGGGAGATGCTTGTCAAAGTAATCCTACTCTTGATGTACGGGAATGGCAGGTACTTTCGGGACCAAAGCTTCTGAAGCGGTCGTCCAATCAAGCCTGGGAGATGCTTGTCAAAGTAATCCTACTCTTGATGTACTGGAATGGCAGGTACTTTCGGGACCAAAGCTTCTGAAGCGGTCGTCCAATCAAGCCTGGGAGATGCTTGTCAAAGTAATCCTACTCTTGATGTACGGGAATGGCAGGTACTTTCGGGACCAAAGCTTCTGAAGCGGTCGTCCAATCAAGCCTGGGAGATGCTTGTCAAAGTAATCCTACTCTTGATGTACTGGAATGGCAGGTACTTTCGGGACCAAAGCTTCTGAAGCGGTCGTCCAATCAAGCCTGGGAGATGCTTGTCAAAGTAATCCTACTCTTGATGTACGGGAATGGCAGGTACTTTCGGGACCCAAGCTTCTGAAGCGGTCGTCCAATCAAGCCTGGGAGATGCTTGTCAAAGTAATCCTACTCTTGATGTACTGGAATGGCAGGTACTTTCGGGACCCAAGCTTCTGAAGCGGTCGTCCAATCAAGCCTGGGAGATGCTTGTCAAAGTAATCCTACTCTTGATGTACGGGAATGGCAGGTACTTTCAGGAAAGGATGACCCAAATGGTTATAGCTTCGCTTAAACAAGTTGTGGTACTACTCACTGGACACGACTACTTCAGGAAACATCTGATAACACTCCGGATTATCAATAGTGATACAGTTTGTAGGCTATGTAAACAGTCTGAAGAGACTGCTAACCATATCCTAGAAAGTGAAAGACTCGAGTCTAGGAGAAGGGGCGTTACATCCACTTTTCATCGGGAGAAAACTCCTAGGCCTCATGAGGGCAGAGGTATTGGCTTGCCTTGCTAGTAGGTCCTTTGTGACGTAGAAATATATTGAGTCCTCATACCCCCATTAATCTAATCTAAACTCAAGGATAAAATAAAGCAAAAGCTTAAAGTTTCAAATATTTTAATAGTATAAATGAGCTACAATAATTGTTTCGCCTTGCGGCATCATCGGGCAACAAAATATTTGAAACTTTAAGCTTTTGCTTTATTTTATCCTTGAATATGGAGTTTCAACAAGAAATATCTGCTGTTACATTGAAGTTAATCTAAACTCGGTCTCATATCTGTTTGTGTTTCTTTTACCATGTGAAATATCAAAAGGGGTTATAGTAACCTGGTGGTACCATCGGAGGAGGATCCCTAATTCTAGGAATGAAGGTCTGGCCGATTCCTTTTTCGACTCGAAAAGGGTCACTCATTGTTACACAAAACAATAGCTGTGAATATCGGAGGTAAACATTTCGATGGCACCACCAGATTGTTTAAGGGCCATTTTTGATCTCTGCTCTCCAACTATAAAATCGAGCAACTATTTAGTTTTTGATGATCACTTCATTTACTTCCAATTCAATCCGGCAAGGAAGACAGACTGTTGCTTATTGCAAAAAATAAAAAAAGATTCTCAACTTATTTTCTACTTGATAACTATTAGAGAAAGGTTAAGTTAAGTTAGGTTAGGTTACCTATGATCCAGATAGAAATGAACTGAAATGAAATGAACCAGATAGAGTCGACTGATATGTACTTCTACTGTCCATCAATTGAAATATTGAAAATGTCCCTACCTAAACTGGATGGTGCCACCACGCCTGGGTAATTCCCAAGACATCTAACAATAGACGTGATGTGTAGGAGCAGTAAAGATAGACAATAGAAGGGTTTCGGTGACACTTCTTCAGGTAGAAATAGCAGGTCAGGTACGATGGTACCATCAGGTTACTATGACCCATCAAAAGTTTATTTTACCTGTAACAGAAGGTTAGGTCCACTTCCGTTGTCATTGAGTCGGAAGATAAACGGACCGTTGTCGAATCCCATTCCTCAGTCCTCGGTTGATCAGCTAGCACTTGCGTGATACATGAGTGATGATGTGTCTTTCATGTCTGAAACACGCAAGTTGAACATTTTTATAACAATATATAAATACTAGTCACGAAGGAATAATATGTGGATAACACCAATTACAATAAATAAAACACTTTGAATGTTTAGAACAAAATCATAGTAAATAGTTCGTGCTTGCAACTCTTTGTTTATGGCGGTTTTTATAGTCAGCTTTGAGTGTTCATTCGTTCAGATTTTTATTACTCTCCCCCCTCCAATTATTAACTTTCAAACAAATTGATTTTTAAGTAGTTTTAAAATTGTTATTTCAGTTTTGGAGGCTGGATTGTCCACTTTAATTTTAGTAGAATCTAATCTGTAGTAAATATATCTCGGTTTCTAGCTGAAGTAGAAGTCTTTCGATTTGATTTTGTAAAGCTTTTAACTAAAACCAAAAATAAAAAAATAACCCCCCCCAAAAACAACAAAATAATTTATTTAATTTTACTTATCCGATATTCGAAGTATAGGATAAGTTTGGTAATCAAGAAAAATACGACCTCCATTTTTTATTGATCTCATATAATCACAATCCAAGGAGCAAAGCCACTTCTAAAGAATGTAACTTTTATTTCTTCTATCTGAGACTGGTACTTTATTCAAAAATACAGGGTGTTTCCAAATATCGTTCCAAAACTTCAGCATTTTATTTATTCATAATACCAGAACCAATGAAATAGTATATTTAATCATTTCCTGAATTGCCGTTTCCTATCTAGCAACCATTTTGTGTTTTTTATACAAATAATTCATATCTTTTTAACTGTAAATAATAAAAAAATTAAAAGACAAGAATGCTGATTTTAAATACGCCAAAATGATATCAGTGTTAATCATTTTCCCAGTCCGAAGCTAAGAAAAATAGAGATTATAATCACCGTCTCTTTCTTCAATTCAGGGTACACTCCGAAGTTGAACCTTACCTGCGTCGCCTACATGATCGACCTTTTGGAAATTCCTCTTTTCACGGTACGCAACTGTCAGGACACTATTAGAATTGATTTTTCTTGTTCCACTCGATCATCATCACCTTATATAAAAGGAAGAAAAGAATATTAGATAGCCCTCAAATACTCACATAGCCTCATCTTCGGAAGAGAATAAGAGTTGGTCAAGAAAGACCTGATAGGAAGGATCTAACAAGGACTACATGAAGGGATCCCTCGGGGTTGTCACGTCCATAGGAAGCTCCCGAGGGATAAAGTATTATTGACCGTTACGTCCTGGTTTATGAATATCGTTGCGTCACGTCGTACATTATGTAGGCTACATTTTATTGACTATATTAAAGAAACATCCAAAGCCAAAGAGCTAGGCTCATAGAACCTCTTCTAATACGATACACAAACTCTCGTACATATGTAGTCAACATGGATTCAAGGGACAAAACTAGACGGAACGTAATTTGAACACGCAAGTCTAGTCAGATAGATGCGTACAACTCGGTTAAATTGTTTTCACAATAGATTAACATTTGACGTTGATGTTACGTCACTCAACTTCATCAGCTGACATTTTACCAACAATAAAACTAGATTTATTGCCCCCCCCACCCTTGTTAACCTACTTGGAGATGTCTCTATCTGCCACGTTATTAATGAATGAATCAACTTAACCTAACAAGACAGAAGCGTAATTCTAGAAAGCGGTTTTCTGTGCCAGTAGAAAATACGAGATTAATGTGTCATTTGGTGTAGATGCTGGTGAACCCATCGCCAAGGTAACATCCACTGCGAACAGCCTCTTCAGATCATTATTCTTCATGTTGTACTCAGGTTTTTCGTGAACTACTTCTCACACCCCGTGCAGACGTATCTTTTGTAAGCCATATTTACATATTTACTCCCTTCTACTATGTTTTCATCCTCCACTTTTCTTCTTTTTACAATCCATCCCTAAAGTGTAAAGCGACCCGTACTGATGAGGTGGATGGCGCCGGGTAAAAGGTGTCGCATACATATGGGTCACTTGGTAATCTCTCCAAGGAGCAAAAACCATAGAGAACAATTTTTTTTTGTAAATATTATGTGTGGAGAATCAAATAAAACTAGAAGTTATTCCAATTACGAATTGTAGATCGATTTGCCGAGAAGATTAATATTTTGTCTCTAGCCGCTTAAAAGATTTTTACTGTCCTTATAGGTTACACCTACTGACTAAAGTTGTTTGGATTTATCACATTCTTGACACTTTCATCAGTAATGTAGGACTATCGTTTGCGGAATTCGTTGTTTTTTCGGGGCGTAGATTTGTTAATTTAATCATCTTGTTTTTTTTTTTTTTTATATAGAACATAGTTTTATTTGTCTGAAAGAATGTACATTTTTCATTATCAAAGATGTCAAACGTTGAATTTATTTTGTTAAACCATCTACAAATAAATATAAAATTTCTACTGTAAAAATTGTAGAAATAAGGATTTTTTTCAAACTTTTATTTTTTGAAAATTAAGGATTCTACAGTTTTTTTACTAATCAAATAATTCGATTTTAATTAACATTTTATGAAGACATACTTTTTGTAAGTAATACCAATGAGTGCAATTTCTCATAATTTGTTTATGTACACTGACCTGCTTATAACGGATCAAAATTAATTTCTTTTTTGAAAGAATTAAATAAGAGAGACTGAAACTCGCCAAATTTTGAAAAGGGATATTTCAGTCAAATTTCATGCTACTGAATTGCAAAAAAAGGAAATTTGTACGTAAATGTATGGCTATGGAAAAAAAATCTTGATAATTTTTCATTTAAATACAAGATTTTTAATGATTTTCAAGAAAAGCTCTAATTTACGATATTATCGTCTGATTTAATCTGACATTTGTGTATGTTAAGGACGTTTCGAGTGTATAAATCAACTTACGTTATCAAGTATAAAATTAGAACATAAAAGAAAAAAAACACCAACTAGGGCCATGTTGGAAACTAAAACAAAATGTATAATTTAAGAAAAGCACTTGGACCTAAGCAGTCAAAGGTAAGACTAAACATGATAAGATAAAACCACAAGACAGTCCAGCACTGCACAAAGGACAGCAACTGATTGTATGAGATGGAGCCTAGAGAAAGATGTCCTAACTGTTTACCGGGGTAAATACCCTCTCTTTCAAGAGTTTAGTCTACGATCGCGTCATGAATCGCATTTTTGGAACAAGCGGCAAGACTTTAAGAAATTGGTTCTTATTTTAGAAGAAAATTTGGCAAACTTTCGAGGCTTATATCTCGTAAACGCGTAAGAATATAAAAAATACCCAAGAATAAACAAGTCTTCAAATCACGTTTAAAATTCAAATTCAACAAAAAAAATGTGGTTTCCGTTAGAATATTTAGTTGTACACCAAATTGAAAAATAGCTGTCGAATTTAAAAAATTCAAATACACAATTTTATTACGGAGAAAAACGTATGTAAGTTCCCCCATTGGAAGTTTTGTATAAATCTGTATAATTTTAACGTAGACACCCTGTATCAACGTGATATTTGAATATCATCAATAACAAAGTTATATTATCTTTATAGACAATGGCTCGTCGTGCATACGTATTTAATTTGTCACTTCATGTTGAGACGATTTCAATAATAGGTTTCTATATTGATTTGTACGTCATTTCACTTTGAGAATTCTGCCATTCGGCAACGTATGTTTGTGACAGCTAGTATTCCACAACAAATTGTTTTCTTCTCAACTCAACCAAGGAATAGTTTTATATTTGGGGGAAAAAAACAGTTGTACAGTCATTTAAAATACTCCTAGTTAATCTAGTGGAAGATAGTTTCTCAACGTTCAAATTAAGTTTTTAAAATATTGTAATTATTTTATTTTATTGTTTTAGAAAAGATTTTGTCAACAGAAGCTTTGTTTAATCAAATTTGAGCTAATGCTAGTAAGGCAAAATTAAGCCGCTTAGGCTTATCTGTTTCTTTCAGTTCAAATTTTTATAAGGATACATTTTCAGTTTCCTTTTAAGGATTCGTCATATTGTTGTCTGACTGATATCAATAAATTGTACAATTTTCTTGACGCTATATTTTTGTGTCATTTGACCAAACTTCTTCTTCTTCCCCCCCTTTTTTTTAAGACTTCAGCAGCACCAATTTCATCTCTTACTGATGGTCTTCCCAACCTCTTGTTGTCTCTAACGAACCCGGTGGTTTTAAACCTACAAGTTTTTAATACGCGACTACACTGCACGGTCCGTCCCTCAAAGGACGAAACTTTCTTAATCTCCGTTCATTTTCAAAATAACACTGAATCAATGCGATGCGTGTTTGTCAGGGTAAAGTCATAAAGGAAAAAGATTACCGTGTTTGAATTTGTCAACAATGAAAAACCTCGTTGCTATGGCAACACATAAATAACAGCTGATGTTTTAATAAATCCCAATCCTGCATAAAAGAAAATTTGTCTTGGATATTGGACAACAAATAACGAAACAAGAACCATTTAAAGTTTTAACTTGGTTTATGGGGGTCATCATGTTGCTTAATCAACCCGTATGAACAATGTAATTATAAACAGATCCTCTAAAATGTCCTAAAAAGTTGATTTCCTGGGCCTTGTAGGAAATGTTAAATTGTATTGGTATATGAAGGGGTCTTATCCAGTAGGGTAAGTTTTTTAAAAAATACTTCGTTTCTGAATCATGTAACTGTGTATGTTACTACCTTTCTTCACGTTGGCTAGGCCCGGCTTTCGCAGATGTGTATATAAAGAGTCCCAACCAATGACTACATAAATACTATAAGACACGACATAGGATAGGGAAATAGTCTACGCTTTACGGGTGCTGTTCGTCACAAGTTTGACACACAGCTATCAGAAAGCGCTAGCAGCAGGTGCTTGACTGTACGCATCCCACTTGGTTGAGACTGTACAACTGTTGACCTCTCTCTCACAAACCTTCTCACTTACTTCCGTCAGCATAGTCAGTGTTGTCAGTTCGTGCGCTGAGATAAGCGATTCTCGACCTTCCCTCGCATCTCTGGTCCCATATGTGGCATCAGTGCGTTTTCTCTTACCCGCCTGAAACATTGTTTGACCGTAGAGCCACCTAGCGCGAGTCACATCAACGCCACCTAGCGGGTATTGGTCAACTCAAGAATAAGCGTAGAATATTTAACATGGCCATGTCGTGTCTTATAGTATTTATGTAGTCATTGGTCCCAACTCGCTTCGTACGGCGAGTCGGCGTCTCGGTTCTGGTGACCTTGAAGCAGCAACCACTCGTAACGTGTTCGTGATTCGGTTCGACCGGATCTCGTAATTTTATAAATATCACATAATCTTGTAAAGGTCAGGGTCAAATTATATTTTTTATATTAACTTCGCTATTTGCCGTTGTACCTACTCCATTGTTGGTACCATTACATGCAGAATTGAAATCTGTAAATTTGTATATATTTCAGTGTATTTGAACAACGCAAGAATTATGAACAAAAAACTGTTTAAAATGAATTCAAATAAGGGTTCAATATGAACACACTCCCTATAGCAAATTTCATGTGCTAGCTTCATTTTTGTAGCCGCAATCATGCTTCCGTATAAGTCACATTTTCCTGAGGTCATAATAAGAGTAGAACTGTATTAAAACTGAGTTAGAAATTTTTGACGATTACCTATAGTTTATAAAATAGCATAACCTAAAACCTATAGATATAGTCAGGGTCGGAAAAGAACAAGAATTGGTCAAGAGAAACCGTATAGGAGAGATGAAAAAGAGTGAAATAACTCAAGACTACATGAAAAATAGTGTAGATCCAAGTAGGTCCCCTCGGGATTGTCAAGCCCTTATTGACTAAAGTGAGTTTTTCTAACTCATTTTTAAATTGAATGTTACTTAATCACGTTTTTGAAGTGAAAACTTCCTTTTGCGAGTTTTTGCTGAGGAGTGAACGTAAGTGAATCGTCACGCTCGGGTCGGTTACGCTGAATCGGGTTTATTCGGCTCCACTCGACATCAAGCGCGCTCGGGTCGGTGACGCACTGAATCGTCTATACTCGGCTCCAGTCGTCAATAGCCACGTTTACTGTCCGACAAGAAGTGCAACGTTCCCATGTTATTGTAGCCTATATGATCAGTGTAATATTTAAAGTGTTTACAATTTGTGCTGCTTTTTACTAACAGTGAAAAAATTTTTTTCGCATCAAGGAAACTGTTTGCATTTTTCCAATAATATGAAGGACTTGGACATCATTTAGTATAAGCAATGACTACATAAATACTATAAGACACGACATGGCCATGTTAAATATTCTACGCTTATTCTTGAGTTGTCCAATACCCGCTAGGGTGTGGAGCTGTCGCTCTGCTAGAGAATCTGAAGTTGATGTGACTGGCGCTAGGTGGCTCTACGGTCAAACAATGTTTCAGGCGGGTAAGAGAAAACGCACTGATGCCACATATGGGACCAGAGATGCGAGGGAAGGTCGAGAATCGCTTATCTCAGCGCACGAACTGACAACACTGACTATGCTGACGGAAGTAAGTGAGAAGGTTTGTGAGAGAGAGGTCAACATTTGTACAGTCTCAACCAAGTGGGATGCGTACAGTCAAGCACCTGCTGCTAGCGCTTTCTGATAGCTGTGTGTCAAACTTGTGACGAACAGCACCCGTAAAGCGTAGACTATTTCCCTATCCTATGTCGTGTCTTATAGTATTTATGTAGTCATTGGTATAAGTTAATAATGATATTAATAAATTTCTCCCAGAAATAAATAATACGTACAATAGTTCACTACTTATAGGCCCTACATAATTATTATTTTTTTAAGTAAAAATTTCATGCACACTTTTTCCCGTCAAATTTTCTTTTCTTTATTTAAAAATAGTTTTCATTTCTATCCTGTGGTGATAAGCACACACCCAGATTGTTTTGTTTAAAATTGTCTCTAAATTGGAATCTTCACTTTAACCCATTTTCTGGCTTTTTTTATTTGGATGAAGTCCATTTTTCGAGAGAAAAAGTTAAAAATTAATCTAGCTTACGATACTGGGTGTTCCAAAAGTTTGGTACCACTCCCGTAACTTTTGATCGGATTGAAATAGGAAAATGAAACTTTGGGAATGTCTTTGGATAAATGCACCCTGCTTAAAAAAAATTCAACCCTAATTCCCGGGAGGGGGTAACTTATTATATAACAATGGTAAGTTCTCGTGGAGGTCCACTTATAATTTATGCACACTTATTTTTAACTCTAATGAAAGTTGGTACGAAATAGGGGGAAAACTTTGAACGCCTGACGATTAACTTTTGTAATGATTTAATTTTGTTTTTTATCAGTTAATACTGTGAATTTCTTATTTTCATTACATAATAATACTCTTTTAATTTTCGATAAAATATTTCAGTTCAAATAAAATTTACCAACTATACGGAAAATTTTTTTATTACCATAAATTAAAAAGGTTTGAAAATACGAGACAGGTCTCATACTTTTGGATCATCCGGTATATAAACGATAAAATATATCTTGCATATTATATTTTCGGGATTTTTTTCCATTTTTTTTGTTATCTTAAAATTTGGGGTTCATGTCAAGAAAAAAAAACATAAAATTACGGTACTCAAGTGTAGCTTTTAAGATCCAAACAAAATGTAAAGGTCGCCATTTTTACGAAAATACCGGTTCGGGAGATATCGCCAAAAAACCATGGAGTTGTTAAGAAAAACGTAATTTTTCCAATCTACCAATCCAGTTCAAATTTTAGTAAATTGTGAAGATTAAGGACATTTTTTGCAAAATCTATGTAAAATTTAAAAAAAAAACCATTGTAGACTTTTCAACCTATTTCGATTATAGGTTACTATTCACTATTTTATAAACAAACTATCTGTCTCTTAAAAACTATGTATAGGGTGTCCCGTAAGTAAGCTGCCAACTTTAGGTAATGATTCTGTGAGTCAGGATAAAAAAAAAAAAAAATTAAGAATAACAAATTTTCCTAACGCTTAGTTTTCAAGATATTCAGCATCGAATTGACAAAAAAACCGGAAACATAATTTCTTGATAGTTGTATTTGGAACCATGACTTTTGAATTCTAATTCCATTGCTCTAAATTCCATAAAAAATTCAAATGTGACCCTTAACGTTTCAAAATGGCGCCTATTTAATGGCAGGAATTGTCATAATGGTGGTAATTTAATAGTTTTGTTTAAGAAAAGGAAAGTTTTCGTCTCTTGTAAATTTTGTGTAAAGTTAATAATTTTCGAAATATTCTACATAAAATATTTTAAACTGCCGCCATTTTGAAAATATACAAAGTAAAATCTCTATTTTCGGTACACTTATAAAACGTAACATACAAATTGCGTGTACTAAATTTGAACATAATATCTTTTCTATTTACAAAGTTATATATATTTTTTGTAAACAAAACAAAAAGGCGAATTACTGAAAAACCAACGGTTTCCGGACAAATTTAAATTTTTTTCCTTATCCTGACCTACATCAGCATTTTTTAAAGTTTGGGAGTTTACTTACGGAACAAATATACGTACCTCAATTGTTTTAAAACTACATAATTTACACAACACTGTACATATAGTTAACTACACATACAAAATATTTTATTACAAATTGTACTTACTCTGCTATCAGAAGACTCACGTCATGTGAAATACGAAACAGCTGATTTTGTAACAAACGTCAAAACGAACACGTGTTTTGTCTTTTTACTAAAATCATTCAAAAAATACTAACAAAACGTTTTCAAAAAAATAAGAAATACCACAAAAGTTTAATGATCATCACACATTTGTTTCATCTTAAACAAAATATAACGCTCCTGAATGGATAACGTCTATGTTTACACGAAGCAAGACCTACCGTGAGCGTCGGTGGAGCCCGTGGTGCGATCTGAATCCTGTCGCACGCGATTTTAGATACGTACTTATTACCCACCTACCCCCTCTCAGGGACTACCCCTATCGACGATACACTACATTGAATATTGATTCAACCCACAAGTGAAAAAGCTATTTCCACATTTTTTCTCCCCCCCTCTCCTTATACATTTCCCTCCCTCTATCGTTCAAATCCTTTTCGTGTCTAATTCATTTTCTCGAAATTGTCATTTTTTAAACGTCAATAGTCTCGTTGTTTAATACAATTAACTAGACCTAATTTTGTTGTTTACTAACTTTTGTTTTATGTGGGTAGTTTCACGTTTTCTTATGAAAAGTTCACCGTTTACAGACTTCCAAGAGAATATATTGGGTTTTATATTGATAAAAAAATCGCTATTTTTATTGGTGTTACGTCATGTGATTTTTAATGTAAAGAAAATTCAATATTTGATATGTACCTACAAGATTAAGAGGTATTATAGGTAGCTCAGTAGTTGCATAGGAGTTAATACAGATCATTTTATGGACTAGGTGAAAAGAAATTAAGCCTAAACGAAATTCAGCTTATTTTAAATTGCTGTATTTTACAATCATTCCTAGTAAAAACTAATTTTAACGCTGAATTTCAGTAAAATTTGCCACTGAAGTAGTATTGTTGATTTTTGTATAAATTTTGGAGATTATGTTTTTAGTAAATTCACTTATTTGTTTTTTAATGGTAGAAAACACGCTGGAGATGCAATATCCAAATCTGACAAAACGAGCTATCAGAACTACATATTTATATTAGCACCTAGGCCTAAAAATATCAATTAAAAATTAAATTATCAATTAAATTTTTTCCCATTTTCAATCATTCAACGAATGGTAATGTATCGAGAAATTCATTTAAAAAGTCAATTTTAAAAGGTAATTTAAATCTGTATGATCTTTAGGCTTATTTCTACAATATAGTACACCTTCTTAGAAAAATATGTTGTTTTGATTGTTTCAAATCTTTTGACTCAAAATTTAGTACAATACTTGTTAATCTTCACAAGATGCATAATTTCTTAGTGTGTCATTAAAATCTGTCAATAATTTCTATACTTACTCATACAGCTAATTGTTTAAAATAGGCATGTGTAAATTGTTGTTAAATAACAATTCATGGCATATGCCAATCAACTTCGAACCTATCTCATTTTTTAAAATAAAATTTAATGAACAAATTTGAATATATATTTTTATAATAATACCATTTTGTAAATCAAATTAGTAATAACAGGAAGAATTAACATTCACCTCGAAACAAGCAAGTAGTTTGTGTAAATTTAAAATGTTCCTATGAACACATTTTTATCTTATTTTTTAAAGGTGAAAAAACCTCTTGTCATCACCTTATGAAAAAGAAAAGAACATAAAATAACAACCCCTAACCCTCAAATACTCTAATAGAGTCAGGGTCAGAAGAGAACAAGAGCTGGTGAAGAGAGACCAGATAGGAAAAGTGACAGAGAAGGATGTAACTCAAGACTGGATGAAAAAAGGTGTAAATGCTAGGGTCTGGGTTGCCATGCCTATACTCACTATAATGTGCCCCTGAGAGGTATGAAACAATTTAAGCAATACAATTATATTCCCCAGACCAAAAGTGTTTTATGTCTTATTTTAAAGTGACACATCATTTTCAAACTTGTTAAAATCTCTTTTCATTGGTGTCACACTTTTTAAATGTGGACCATTTAGGCTTGCAGAAATTTTATTCAAATTGTTTACTTCCAGCTTTTTGGCAAATAAAATAAATTTTGCTGAAAATGTTGTTTTGAATTCTGGATTGATTTGACAGTGTTCCTTTACAATACTTGACAAACATTTTTTTAAGGATTCTATCTGGGTTGATTAAATTTGATTTTTAAGTGATCCCAACCTCCAAAAATTAAATTATCCCTTTTTATATTTAAAGGTGAAAAACCACTCCAATATTCTGAGGATAAATGTGGTGATCTTGTGGGTGATTATACAAAACCTGTCTTTTCACTTTCACATCCATTGGTGTGTTATTTGTGGCCAAGATACTGTCGAAATGTTTGTCCTTTGTGGTTTTAAAGCAAACAACCTTGTATTTATCATTGCCTTAAAAAAAGAAGAAGAAAGAGTTTAAAATAGGGAACCCTAGCCCACGAATGGCATCACTGCAGGAGGAGAACCAAGATAAAGATGAGAGGGATCTAACCCAAGACTATGTGAAGAGTTTAGGTCCAGTTTAGAGGTACCTCAGGTGATTGAGCTCCTGAGTGGGGTATAGATAATAAATAAAAATATAATGCACTTAAACTTCTTGCTGAAGATGAGCCTTATGGCAAAATGGCATTTAGCAGAAATCTTACTTTTTATTTTCTAACATGTGTGTACTATAAGTAAAGTTATCTGTTGGAGCAGAAAATTGATGTCGAATGTTTTACGGAAAGATCCCTTTTGAGATCCCCTGAGTCCCAAAAACTATTTGGGATGGATCAGAAGTCAGTCAAATGACTGGACCAATTTTGGCAGCATTTTGTAGTTTTTTTATAACACAAAATTAGGGTGTACTTGCCACAAGACCAAAAGATAAACATTCCATTTTATCATATATATGTAGTTCTTAGAATTCACTTTAACCTTCCTTTATAAAAAGTTCTAAATTCAAATTTAAGAGGAGCTTGTAAAGGTTTCTATTCAGTTTCAGAGTTCCTGTCACCGTAGAAAGTTTAATACAACTCATGTCTCTATTCCTCTTTACACTGTACCTAGTCCCACCATCTTCTAGTACACATATTCCTCATATCTTCAGCTACACCCTTTATCCATCTTTTCCTTGACCTACAAATCTTTCTTCCTTTCATTTACCCTTTATCTTTTTGGTATTCGCTTTTCGCCCATACATTCCACATGACCTAAACAATGCTAGCCGCTGGGACTTTTCAAATCTCACCATATCTTTTCTTTAGTGGATTTCTTTGTTCTTATTCTCCTTCTTTCTTCATCCTCTTTTACAACTGTCTATAATTGTTTCGTAATTTTTCTCTCAAATATAAGTAAAGTATTCTCATCAACAGCAGACACGATCAGGTCTATACTTATGATTTATCAATTACAATTGGTCTAATAAAGTACAGTTCGTATATAAACTTCTATATAGAAGGGTTAATTTCAGAAGCTAACCATTAGCGAAATAAGCTCTGTTCCCAACCATGATACTTGTATTATTTCTACAGATAATATATGAATAAAATTAAATGAAAATGTAAACCATTTTTAATATCATGTGTTAGAAGTTTGAGCTTTATAGGAACACACGTAATCATTTTCATCAATGACTTTTGCATTACAAATATATAAACATCGATACAATAAATAAATAAATTCTTAGATTAATTACAGTTACTTTAACAATATAAAACACTGAAACCCCTGCCACAAGTTTGGTACAATAACACACACAAATAAAATATTTTATTTTATTTCTGTGTGTGGGTACCAAACTTGTGGCAGGGGTTTCAGTGTTTTATATTGTTCACATTTACCACAGTGCTCATTGAACATCTACAGTTACTTTATAATAAACGGTTAAAATTTTGATATAAAGTTAGGAATAATGATTGAAGATGAGGCAAGACGGTAAAGGTTGAACAATACTACATAAAGGAACTTTTCTAGTTGTTTAGTCAACAAAACTAAATGTTTTACGACCTAAAAGTGTTCTCAAGGTTTGCATGTTTTAGCCATATATTATATAGTTGTCACTCAGCAGCCAACATGTTTCATTAAAACATAGACATGCAAACTGAAAAATATAAAGTTTTGCTTCATTTAACGAGTAATAAAACTTTATGAATTAAAATAATTACTTTTGATAAATGTTACTGTTACTTTTAAAGTCATAAAACAGTTTGTAGATAAATTGTTGCGGCCATAAGTCACGCAATCTAAAACGTATTAGTTCTATTTTATTTCTTACCAGTTGAAAAGTTTAATTTCATAGTGGAAAATAATTTATACATAAAATAGGTTTCGTGTAATGAAAGTTTTATATATTTTCTAAGCAACCTATGAAGTGTCAGGAGACGAATTTACGATATGGATGAATATCAATAGCAATAAGCACAATTAAAGCTTATATACAGGGTGATTCAAAATTGCAATTTGTGAACTGATTTTACAGCCAAATATAAGCTTATTATAAACATAGGTCTGGAAACATTTCTTTTTCAGTTTGTCGGGGATTTTGATTTTACAAAATACATAATATCTTTGGAAGTAGACAAGATATAAGTGAAGATTTGGTATGAAATTTAGAAACATTATTTACATAACCTTTTACCAGTATAACAGAAAACCAAGATTTTATTTTCTACATTTTCAAAATGGCACACGTTTAAAATGTTTAATGTTGAATACCTCAGGAATGATTAATGTTTATAGGAGACAAATTCCTCTTTTTAATGGAAAACAAAATGCTTTTTTTAAAACTTTTTCTGTATGTCAAAGAATAACACAGAAATTAACTAAAGCTAAAAACATAATTTCTTGGTAATTGTCTATTTAACAAAGATTAAAATAAGAGGTTGAAATAAACGTTTTTATGCAAACTCATAGTACATGCCAATATTTCCATAATCATAATGTTAGAGTAAATTCTAGTAAGACTAAGTGTATGATTTTTAATCTAAAGGCTGAATTAAAGCACTTGAGACAGTTTCATCTGCTACATTCCTTGGAATCACCATTGATGGTAAATTAACATGAAAGTATCCGACTAATGAGTACAGTAAACTCACCTCAGTGGTTTTCTCATTAAGAACATTGTCACGGTATTGTCCAGAATCAATATTGAAAGTAGCATACTTTGACCTATTTGCATTCCAACTACCTTATGGAATTGTTCTATGCGGAAACTTCACAAGGCGGATGACCCAGAAAATCTTTCGTTTGGAAAAGTAAGCAATTAGAATCATAACACATCATGTAGTCATTGTGATTCTTGCAGAGATGTGTTTAAAAATTCAGGCATCCTAACTTTTACATATATGTATAACATGGAAGTAATAGTACATTACTTTTGGAGCTGGTATTGGGGTTATTAACTGGGGATAGAGGTATAGAAGGACTTTGACAATATGCATACAGTAGGAAATTACGTGGTAGGAGTTAGAAAGAGTTCGTCCTAAGGGGATCAGCTCTAAGACAACAAATGAGATAGAGTGCCGTTGATATCAGCCGACAGACCATTGGAGGGATCAGCCAACAGACTACCGAGGTAATGCTTGTCCCAAGGGTATCAGCCTTCAGACAACGAATGGGGTCTCTGTATTGCCTGGTTCAGCTGATAGAGCATAAGGAAAGACAGTTAAGGAACAATAAAGAAAACAAGAGAGAGAGAGAGAGAGAGAGAGAGAGAGAGAGAGAGAGAGGAGTGTTGTAGTTGACTCTGTGAAAGAGAATGATGTTGAAGTGAGTGAAGCCCGTTATAGGTCGTCTGGAGTTGTGCCCGTATGTCTCCCACTCTGCACGGCCTGCCTTGGTCAGTCAAGTGTTTCTCTCTCTCTACTGTGCGTTATTTATTTACAAGTTACACATTAAAATTAAATACAATTACATTAACAACAATTTAGCGTAACAAAAGGGTAGTGTGTCGCTACAATTACAAATTTAAGAGTCTAACAGTTTGTAATAATGATGTACAAACGCGTAGCATCCAAAATAAATATGAATTTCGAGGACAAAAGCTCATAGTAGCTTTAAGTAAAAGGCTCACCCTGAGGCTGGTGTCATTTTCATGAATAAACTCCCTAAGGAGAGGTCAGTATGTTTAGAAACAAATTAGTTCTGGGCCAATGCTTTTCATTCAATTGAAGAGTTTCTAGAAGCAACACTGTAATTTAAAAACAAGTAATTTTTGTTTTAGCTCTATATTTTATGAGTTTAACTTGTTTTGTTGAAAATTTGTTGCACATTTGGTTTATTATTGTGAAAGTTTTCAGGTGTAGGTTTATAGTTGTTACTTTCATTGTATGTTATTTGTCTTGTTATTGATTTTATGCTAATTACTTATTGATTATATGTGTTGTAAAGTATGACTAGTTCTATACAACTTTATTTGGTTTTACAGACCAATAAAAATCTAATCTATTTAGTCTAAAGCAAAATATTATGGAATTATGATAATTGTTAACAATAATATTATAATACATTGCCCAAAATTGTACCAAAATTGAAAATGTTTCCCTTAGCAGTTTCAAAATGGTCACTGGTGTTTTAAATGTTAATTTAAATATTTTATAGATTATGTATACAAAATTGTTAATGTAACAAAATATAACCATTTTGAAATAGCTAAGTGAAAAATTATAAGATTTTGTGGTGTACGAAATGTGATGCCAATATTTCAATCTGTTCTGGAGTTAGATATATATATATATATTTTTTTTAATGTCGCACAAAAAAGGAAGGATTTTTAAATATCTGTTTATTGGATTTTTTATTTTTTATATTGATGTCTGAATCACCTCCTAAAATTTGGCACACTGATTGTCAAATGATAACTGTCAATAAAATCCCTCTTGGCACCAATTGTTTTATTTCATTCGATGATTGATTTATCCACAAGCATTGCTCTTTCACGGGATAGACAGGAAATAAGCATTTTCAGACTTATGTTTATACTTTTTCTTTATTTTTACCAGTATAAAACGTTCTGAAAGTTTCTCCATGTTTTTGTGAAAGTGTAACAGCTCATGTCGTTAGAATAACCCACTGAAAATCAATCATTTGTCCACCTATACGTAATATTGTTAATCAGATATTATTTTTCATTTGACTATATTTTTTTCAAACTACGGAAATATAAGACACAGGTATTCAGGAAAGAAATTCTAAATGGTTTACTACAATACAAAACTGAAAAAAAACAAGTTTAATTTCTTCTAAAACAGAAATAAATAATAGTCACATTTGAGTTTGGTTGTGTTTTTATAAGTCTTAGTGTTAAATTAAATAAATAACCTACACTATAGAGTATATAGAAAATACCATTCAAATAAAATAAAAAACAATAAATATTTAGTAGCAAGTACTTATATACATATTTAATTACAACAATACAAACATTCTAAGCCAAGCTACTGATAAAAAGAGAGCAACATAATATGGCATTGATTTTGACAAACATTCAAGCATTATAAAATGCACGAAAATAAATTATATTTATATAAAAATACTTTTTAGGACACTAATACCACAAAGGCAAGGGGTTGGGGACATACAAGCATTGATTTCACTGTACGATACAACAATTTAATGTACAAAATAACTAATTATTTAAATATATAGTACAATATTGATTGAAATGGATATACAACAATTTTATTGTGAAATAAGCACTGATTTTAATAAAATGAATATGGTACAATGAATTTATAAATTAAATAAAAATAATCAGACTTCAATTCCCATTAAACTAACCTATAACAAGAATAAAGATTGTTTGGTGCTAAAAGTCTTTACTCTATGTCCGTTTAACTAATGGGGAGTAAGTAATAACGAGAAAATACAATACCATCAACCAGGATGAAACCTGTGATGATGCGATAGAAGCAAGATACGCGGCGCTTTGCTAACTGAGCTAAACTGCTCCTAAATGTAGAATATAATGCCTCCAAATATTATATATAAAACGTGTTACATTACTGGTATAATTTTATCAAACATTTGCCATCATTTGTGTACGTACAAATTAATATATGATGTTATGAGAGTAGTGATCGACCCTTATCAAATGATAAACATAGAACATAAACAGGGATAATAGACATAGAAGTAAGGTTGTTATAGTTTCCATAAATATTAATAAAAATTTGTCCACCTTATGACTAAAATTTGTTCTGTTAATTCTCTACAAGGAGTGACTAAAAGGTCCAATACTAAATATAGATCATTGCAATATCACAGACATTCATGATTCATTGTTTTTAAAATGATTATTTTAAAGGTGTTCAAGAAACTGTGATATAAATACATGTTTTGGGTGAAAGAAATCACTTATCCTACTCTCAATTCCACTCTCATCTATTCACTGGTGGGCACCATTATGCTGAAAAATCCATTCTATGGTTGTGGCAAACAAACAAAGAGAAAGAGGGTTTTGTTAGAATGTATACCTAGTGTGGAGGCAAAAAAAAATTTAGGCTGAGTTGGATAGCTTACTGCTATTGGGCAGAGAGAGCTCGTTAGCCTAGTTGAAGACAATTCTCTAAGTGGCAAACAACAAGAGATCTATATTCTTGTCCCTCCATGTTAGGCGTTAGTACAGTAACTCATCTTGTTAAACATCTACTGCTACGGAACCTACACAAACAGATGGATTTTCTTGAAGAAAACGACCAAACAACCGCTACATGGATTTACAATTTGTTTTTAATTAGATAAAAGAAATACCCTTGGGATCAGATATTGGACCTTCACAATGCAGGACAGATTCAACTGACAGAGGCTGTTGTGGGAGGCCCAGTAGTGGGTTGTTCACCATGGATGTAATAAATTTTAAAAGTATATCTTTTACTCTTTTATGATGAAATACGAATGAGATTTATAAATGGACTTTCTTAACAACATGTAATTAAGCATTGAGAAGTAAATAAATTCTCTTCATTCCCAATTAATATTTCTACTAAAATTTTATGTACCGAAATTAATGGTAGTTGGTAATTGAAACAATTATGTTTAATATTAGAAGACAATTATTTCATTCAACATTTTGATTCATTATATTGGATTAACTACAACCAATATAATTAAATCACAACCCATATTTTGCAACATCTATATACAAAACTATATTTGATATTAATACATTTCTCATCAGTTTTGTAGAAATCTGGACATAAAATAAACGTTCTCTATTTTAAGGGAGAATTTTTATGGTTAAATCTTCTCAAGGAGTGATCACAAGGTTACCTCAACGCTGTCATACAGCTCCAGTTTATTTAGTTGACCAGTATAGGTACTTCATTCAATTTAATATTTGGTATTCCTTGTATTGATCTGTAATTTGTGGTTTTTGCTGATAACACTTGTATATAGTTTTTGTTGTTTTGACTGTACAAGGCTAGATTTAAATCTGGGGTTTTTACTTATGTTAGACCTACTAGTTTTAGCTTCTTTATTGGGGCTTTTTTTTGATTTTTATGTTTTTAGCTTAATCACTTAATAATGAAAGTTGATTCATACTCTGAAAATGTCTGAATACAATATATCATTATCCAGTAACTTTAAAAACAGAATGTTTAACTTGCTCTGTATACATTTAAATGTATTATTCTGCGGTTTTTGAACACATTTAAGTTTATTTTTGTATTGATATTTTCACTGGTCTGGGTACACAGCTCTTACGTTGTCAATACTAAACTGTTGTAACATAAATTCAATGCATATGTGGCCCCAAAATAAAATAAAATACACCACAATTGCCTTATTGAGCAATAAAATAAATACATAAAAAAGAAATAAATAATTAAAAAAACAGACTTAAACCCCGAGAAAGACAACATAAAATTAATAACTACAGTTCTTTATATTCCTTATAAATCACTTTTTATACATAAATAAATGAGAAAAGTAAATAGGTAACATTCTAAACTCATCACAATTGATTTAGTGATATTTTATAATGAAAAACATACTTTTGAACTTATTGTATATACTTAAAAGATAAATATTTTGACCTCTCGTTAAAAATGTCCTGGGTTTACTATTTTTGTTTGTTTATGTTATCTATTGCAAATTCAAAAATAAAATATTATTTAAATAGTAGAAAGTACTGCAGTCAAATCTGTCTAATTCGAACAGTAAATATAAATCGTGGATATTTCGAAGTTTTGCCAATGTCCCTATATAGTTAAATAAATCTTATGTAAATCGAACATTTGTTAGATATTTCAAAGTTAAAACAAACAAAAAATCGTTATGAAAATAATGAAAATCACTCCGTAATATAGTTGAATAATTTATCAGCACTACTATTATTCTATTATGGGATAGACCGCCTGCGAATGGATAGAAATGGAAAAAATACAAGGGTATTCATAGCATCCTCTCCTTTCCACAGTTATCTGCACTCGACAAGTACTGCGATATAGGCGTGTGTGTTTCTAGGCCGTACTGCATTGTCAGGTCGCTTTCTCCTTCACAGGGACCTGTCAGTTGGTTTGCTACAATATTATTAAAAGTTGTGCCTTTTTTCACCATATAAAGTTAATGTTTCATTTTTTGTTCAAATGTGTTTCCTGCATGTATATATCAAATTGAGTGTACAAAAAATTAACTTAAATGGAAAAAGTAACCGCTACCTGTAAAGTAGAAAAGATCATTAAAAAAAATTGCAGATTGAGAACATTTTTGGAATAACACCGAATACGTTATCTAAGTATTTAAAAAATAAGGAAAAATAGTGCGTCAAACAAAAGTGGAAAGCACCAAAAAAGAGAGAGAGAGGCCTGAAAAATCCTGATATTGAAAAATTTTGTTTAATGGTGTTTAAAGCATGAGACAAAAAATCCCATTAAGTGGGCCAATTGTTTGCACTAAAATCTAGGAAATTGCTGTCATTTAAAAAATGTAAATATTGTACTACAGACTATTTAAAAATAATGATTTCATGTGAGAGCCTTGATAATAAATTTATATTGTATTTTTTTTTTAAATTAAAATTTTTGGATAATTCAAAATTATTTTTGGTCTCTTAAGTTTCGAATTAAACATGTTCATTTGAATATTGGTGGAAATAGGGCTTTGTGTGTTTATTCTTAATCACAATGGCGTTCAAACTAAAACCACCTAAAACTTTGAAATATGTGAAGCAATTTTAATAATTCTTTCAATTCTAAATACATTTCAATTATGTTGTTGATTAAAATATATGTTGTCACTAATATGTAAAATATATGCTTTAAAAAATACATTTCCTTTTAATTTTAACAAAAAATTAAAAAACTTGGGAACTACTTTACTGATTAATGTACGGATTCTAACTCTGTCACTGACAAAACATATGTTGTCAAAGAAAATGCCCAAAATACGTGGAAAATTCTGGACTTCTTATTTTTCAGCAGTAAAAAAATGGTTATAATTGGTTTTCAGCAGTAAAAAAAAACATATATAAATAAAATGGTTTTTCTCCCTTAATATACAAACTTTTGTTACACATGATCTATGTTAAAATACATTAGAAATAATACCACCAAGAAAATAACGAAGAAAATCATAAAAACTGCACAGTTGAAACTACAAATCTTCATAAAATATCAGTTAATTAACTAATTCAATTACTATAACAAACACACCAACAAAACAATATTTCAATTACCAAGTCACCATCTTCAGTTGTTGTTCAAACCATTTGATGCTAAAGGTTTCACAAGTCGTATTCATAAAATATTTTAAAACAAGTAAAAATATTCTCCAAAACCACTGAACTTTAAAAATTGTGTATTATTTAAATATGACAGATTTTAATGAGAGGTCTACACAATACAAAAATAATTAAATTAATTACTCTATTACAACACCTAACAACTATATTATATTTTAAAATTATTTTCATTAAAATTTACAACCTCATACTTTTGTTTATAAAATTACATACAATAAATGTTATTGTTTCAATTTAACCACTATTATTTTTTATAGCTTGAAGGTGATAATTACTAAAGAACACAAATGGACAAAATTGGTAGCTTCAAGAATTAACATTAACACAGTTTTAGTAAATTAAACTTAATAGTGAAACATTTTTGAGGGCTGTTTGACATGTTAGTGAATATGATAAGAGATGACACTTTAATCACAGGTTTAATTTTATCTTTAACATTTGCAATTTTATTTAGGTAAATACGCAAATTTTAATTTTTTTTTGGCTGCAATGAAAGTGAACAAGTTTTTCTTCTACAATCGAAAAAAAGTGAATTTTATGTCCTGATAAAAACATGTTTTGCGTGGAAAAACCATTAAGGAAAAGTGAATAAAAGTTAAAAAAGTATATGGGATCCTGCTCTATTACATGTAATGGCCACAAGTGATTCATTGGATTTCAGATCCAGCATGGTTACAACTGAAGAGATAGTTAATAAAATCAATGATACACTTCATTGAATAACTGTCGAGTGAAGATACCCAAAGTATTAAACATCTCTGAGAAAGTGTTTGTATTATTCAGCATGAACATTCTGCTATCAACAAGGTGGTTACTATGTTTGTTCACAGATGACAAAAAACATAATGGTGTGAAGAGTTTTGAGGTGTAATGTAACCATTGATGAAATATGGATGGATTACTACACCCCAGAAATGAAATAGAAAAAAAAAGTATATTTCTCTTGATAACATGTTTTGAAAAAGGCAAAAAAAAAACGGTTCCATTCGGTCATAATTTGTATCGATTACCTGGAAAATGGAAAAAAAAATCATAGGTGAAAACAATTATTAATCATAGGTCTCTTTATTGGATCAATTACACTATAAAAAAAGATCCCACTTGTCAAAAAAAGTTCCATCTTGATAAATGAACCACCAAACGTGTCTGCAATTTGGCCTTTTGTAACTTCTTCTTTCTCTTTGCAAACAAAAAGAAATGGTTTGGTGGAAAAAGATTCACAATGAACTAGGAGGTCATTACCGAAACAAACTTCTATTTTTCAGAATTCAAGAAGTCAAGCTTTTTCAAATGCTAAAGAAGTTAAAACACCATTGGACAAAGTGTATCAAGCGAAAAAGAGACTGGAAAAAAAAAACTTTTATGTTACTGCCTTATCAAACAATCCTCATATTAGCTCAATAAAATTAATTTTGTAAAAAACTACTGTATTGATATTCTTTTCTTTAATATAGAGTTAAGCATTTTTTAAAACTTTAACTTAAATATACGATAATTACTATTATAAAGACTTGAAAATCTGAATTAAATAAAAAGTTTAATACAGGAACACCTAATTATTACTGCAACTCGAGAACAGTTGGTCCCAGTATTGTTAAGCCTAACAGTAAGTAAACTGATTTATTTATTCTAAAGCAAAACATTTTAACAACTGAACATGATTTGAGTAAAATTACAATATATTTGAAATGGGATGCGTAGATATATTTTACAATGATGCCTATTAAGAAGATTAATGTATTTATTACTTTATTTACTAACTCTAATATAAAACTTTTAATTATTTTAAATGTTACAGTTATTTTGGATTAATTTTTTAAGAATAATGTTAGATTGTCAACTACCAACAAGATTGAGTAAAAATAAAGAAATTTGGAAATATTATATTGTATAATGTTAGTGATATTTTTCTAACCTCAATGTTTAAATTAAGATAAATTTAAATGGAACTAATATTTATATTTACTTTAGTGACTAAGCTTTTAATGGGTGTCTTGTTCATATTCTAGAAATAACTTTAAAACAGCCTAACTGTAAATACTCGGGAAAGAAACAGATCGACGGTCAGCTGCTACTTAGTAGAACTTGAATAGTCATTGGAGTACCCAGTCATTATTATACATATAAGGCCCTGAATCAGGATCAAAAATCTACTTATTACAAACAACATCCTTTGTAAACTTTCTACATATTTAAAATACAATATAAAACATGTATTATCATTTTAAAAATTATGCGATAAAAGAAAACAATCTGAATCTCATTTCTCTTGAGGCAGATCAAACATTATTTCATACAACACTATTCTCAGTCATTAGTAACTTATGTGCTATAATTTATCCTATATTAAAAATAGTAATTTACCTAATCTTCAATATCATTATTGAAATGACAGGCCATATTCTCGTGTGACTTGAGGAGTGTGGGTAGAAGCTACAGAGAGTAAAAGAGGAACATCGTTAGGATCGAGATCTAGTGTTGAGGTTAAAGTCGCCATGTCTAAGAACTCTGAGGTTAGCAACATCTCTGCCAAAGCCTGACTACGTATGCACAGTTCTGACAACTTGGATTCTATATGGTTCAAACACTAAAACAATATACAAAATATTACAACAGTATTTAAAAAAAATTATTTGGCAAATTTTAACAATTTTATTGACATTGTTTCTATGCACAAATAGAATTTTTTTAAATATCTACTATAATTTCTAATTACATTAAGCTCCTGTTAGAAATCGGCCTTTCCATGCCTGGGTTCTTTAGGTATACTAAAAGAGTGGTTTAGTGATGAAGTTAATTATTATTCTATTTAATTATTTAAACAATCACAATAAATACATATATTTATATCTTCACAATTTTCATCTTATCTCTCCTAATCTTTAAATTGTATCCAATCAACTACAATATGAAATATAAATCCAGAATAGCTCCAACTGTTATGACTCTACTGTTTTCTTCATATTAAACAATTACGAGTTTTCAATACACAATGATTTGCTCACCTTTCTTGCAATGTTCTTTCAATATTGCTATCTCGAACTATCGGGTTCTCTCGACTCTTACTCACAAAATATGGCTATCTTCTGAACACCCCTCGAGCAGCAATTCTTCCTGTGATCCAAACACCCCGTCTCCTTTGTCCAAGAGCTTATATAGCTCTCTCTTGTTTGTAACGTTAACTGTCTTTGCAAGGTAAGCATTTCATCACAATTATTGTTACACATTTGTCTTTCACAACAGTTGGTCTCTATTCTGACTTTAATATTATTTCTATTTATCTATCTTCTAACTAAAATTACCCTAATTCCTAACACTCCCGACTATTTGGTCTGATGTGGCAGTTGATCAGGGGGAATAGCAAAAAAAAAAAGCCGGATGATGAGGGTAAACCTATTCCTTTAAAATCAACATCAATATTTGTGATAGTTAAACATCAGTAGGATTTCATGATATATTTAAATTGTGTTTACAGACTTCCATCAATTAATATGATAATTTGACCTAATTATGAAAGGAAAATAAAATAAAATAATAAAAATACTTATAAAATATAAACATTTATTAAAGAATATAACAAAGATTATATATATATATATCAGGCAACATATTCTTGCATTTTTCACTCATGTTTAACGAACAGTTATAAAATTACACCACTGATCATAAGTCAAAATAAGAATGCACCAATAAAAACTCAAACAGCACATAAACACATTGAAATTCCCATTGCTGTTGTTCTAGCATTCTTAACCAGAGTTCGCTACTAATTTTCCTCACAATGCAGTAAATGTTTGAGCAACCACAGAGATTGAACCTGGAGCCTCTAACTTGTGAAGTGACAGTAATAACCAGTAGATCAGTCAGCTGCTAATCAATCTATAAAACTGAACTGAACTTTGCTATATATTGTAATGAAGAGAACTGACTGTCTGAGGTCAAACTTGAACGGAACCGAACGTAATCAATCTATTGTTACGGTATGTTTGATAGTTGTCTGTATTTTATTGTAAATATCCAACCCTTACAAACATTAACAATATTTGAGACCCTACCCTCTAAATCCGAACTTACCACTTGTGGTGGTACTGCAAGTTTGCAGAGATGGTGTGTTGTTTCCATAATGTTGGCTACAAGATGTGACATGCCAACACGAATCCCAACTCCTCCGACAGTTTTGTCAACGACTACAGTATGACTAGAGACTAGCAGTACCTCCCTGGAATCAGACAATATGAACAGGTATTCCACAGAAGTAAGCATACATGTATCAAATTATAGAAATATGTTGGTTTGAGTGAACTGTATTAGAAATATTATATACTATAATACAGTAACCATAAATTTTTCAGACAAAAAATGTTAATGTCTGAAATTTTGTATAAACCATCTATTAAACAACTGCTGAATAATCCTCCAAGTTCCACTGAAGCCTTTATAACAGATATATAAAACACAACGTCTCTATGTGTCTGTTTGTAAGCTTTATACAATTATATAACAAACAATGTGTAATGTGTTAAATTTTTTAATTTAACATTATTATTTTGGAATTATTTAATTACAAAATTAGTAGTTGCTCTTAATCTAGGGGTTCAGAAGTTCAATTGTCTGTAAATCTTGTTGGTTATTTTTACAACACTTTTGGCTGGACAACACATACAATTAGTATATGTGATATTTTAAAAACTAATAAAAGGTGTGTTATGGAAGTGAATAAGTGATGGGTGCATACGATACAAAGTTAATGGTGGGTTGTGTTTAAATAATGGTATTTATATTGCTTATGTTAATAAAAGTTCTTTCGTTCATAATTTTGAGTTTGTTATTGTGAACTTTAATGAATTTTGAGAGCGTTGTAATTTTCGTTGGTTAATTTTGGCTGGATATAATCTGGATGAAAGGTGAATTTATAATGTTGAATCAATTCCATGGAGGGATAAACAAAGTTACATATCACACTCACCAGTGATTCTAAGCTCGAATATTATATTTTATTTAGCTGTTTTTTTATCACTAGACAAACATTTAATCTTCCTGAATTTACAACAAAAACGATGATGCCGGTTTTGGATGCTTTGAATAGAATGTCCCTTTCTTCCCTCTTCACCAATAAAACTTCCTTTTCCTCCGAAATGATCGCTTTCTTTATCTACCCCCTTTTTTTAACTCCTTACATATAATGTGTATTCTATTATTGTTCATGTTGCAAAAATTATATTATATGGAATATGGAGATACAAAATATAAATGATATTTCTATCTACTGTGGTATGGGTTTTGATGAAATGGGTTATATTTTGGGTTAATGAATGTCTTTAATTGGGTGATTTTTATGTTATATATGTATAATCTTATAACTTTATAATTTAGGCATCATTACAACTAAATTGGACTCGAGAATTGCTGATCCAATTTTAATGTGATTTTCTTTTCATTTAGGTATGTAATCTTGTTCAATTTTATTTAGTCTATGATTGATAAAAAATGGTATAGTGATTCCTAAGTCATAAAAATTTTTGTTTGCATTGTTGATACGAAAACTAGATTTTGTGATATATTTCGTGCATTTTCTTAAAATTTTGAATGATAACATATTTATTTATTTTCTATTGTATAAATACTAAATCAAATAAATGAACAAACACAATACAAAAATTACATTACAAATGTCAATTCTAAACACGCTCTTATATAAAATTTGACTAATAGTTATCAAATTGAATCATTAAAAAACAGAAACATAAAACAATATAACATTATGTTATAATACAAGTTGGAGAGGGCAGTAAACACCTAATTACAGCAGTTGCGAACAAAACTCATCTACCGAATAAACAGTTTTTATTGCCCATTACCTTTATTGACACTTGGAACTCTATTAAACAAAACAATTCCAGCTATGCTTCTAATATTAATATATATATATATATATATATATATATATATATATATATATATATTGGTGTTATAAGAATGTAAGTCACTATTATAAGCTGCAATGCTCTTAAATAGACAACATACTATTAATTAGTGATTCCTAAATATATTTAATAGTGATAAAGTAGGTACATGATTAGAACGGAAAATTTGTTTGAAATGAGTGCAGAAGTTCATGAGTTATAACCATTTCTTGCTGCTGAAGAATAGAAAATTCAGATATTCAACATATTTTGTGCATTTTCTAATACGTTCACCGACAAGATATGTTTTGTCAATAATAGATCGGTACATGATTTAAATACTAAATGAAGCTGAAATTATTTTTAGCAATCAGTACAGTTAGTTTCCAAGTATTAATAGCGATTAAGAGGAAATCCATCTTCTCTCATAGATTATTGATATTTCAGCAACAACTTACATTTTATCAGTAACAAAGTTAGTACATAATTAAAACTTTATTAATAATTGAAAGAACCATTATAAGTTCTTTATATGTTATTGGTTATTTTAGTTTGAACGCTACAGTGGGAAGTGACTCGCAAGTGTACTCTCCATGTATTTGAGCTATCACCTCTATCAGCGAAACTACCTGAACTAAAGTGGTTGACATTTTTACAGAGGTTCTAGGTGCTAACTAAGGTTTTTCCCCATTTTATCCCTAGTAGGGGTTAAAAAAGACATTAAAAAATAAAAAATAAAATTACTGTTTCATCCTCTTCATGAATTTCTAGAAGTCTGATAACCAGTTATTTATCACTTAAACTTGAGTTAGTTATTCGGACTTATTTACTTATTTATATTAAATATAAATCTTTCTGAAAAATAACATTAAGGAGAAAATAAAATAAAACATTTATTTATAGTTCATTTGGTGAATATTTGAAGTGAATCACCATCCTTCACAAGTTTCCGCTCAGAGCAGGAGGCAATAAAGACAATTTAACACATGTGTCCGGTGCATGACTCTGAGGCTAGTTTACACAACATTCCTGGTTCACAAACATTTTCTCTTTATCCAGTGTCCAACTCCACCTCAGTCGTTTATCAGTGTTTGTGAAACCAAGTCAGATAATTCGGTTTGTTTTAGCATATAAGTACGTTTATTTAATTATTATTTTTATTAAGTAATAATTGTAAGTTTAGTTTAGAATCGGTGGAAAATCTTTCACTGATAACTATAAACAAAAACATTTTCACTGCTGTCGAACTTGACCAAAAAGTTTACTATTACTATTTACGATTAGTAACCTATTATAATTCAAGATTTCATATGAAATGATGAACTGCTAAGATCATATTTTCATTTAAAATATGATGATAAAGTCATATTTTACATACAGCAATAATATTTCATTAATTGTCATATTTTTGTCTAGAAATTGAGAACAGCATGCAATGCTACCAGTTTTATAGCTTGTGATATGATCACGACGTCAACAAATTTTTTCATTTGTAGAATCTGACCTTACTAAGGGATTCTGTAGTATGATAGAATTATGGAGTTGACAACACATTAACACGTTAGCTGCCAAGGCCTAATACAATACTCTTGATGTGAGTGCCACGATTACCAAATTATTTTTCCATTATTATTTTTGCATCTACTTATGTTAAATAATATAAGGCAATAGTATTTACTAATTTTATTTACATTTATGCATATATAGTTCCGAGACCGATCGGACCGAAATGCAATTTTTTCGGCTTTAATTTTAATCCTAGTATAACGTTTAGGTCCGATCGGACCGAGGTAATTTTCGTTAAAAAAAAAAAAATCTAAACGGGCTATTTCATTTCTTTATGTTGGCAAGCTCACTATTTTATTTGTCTAATACTTATTTTATAAATACATATATTCATTTTACAACTGTATTCTTTGTGAATTATTCATTACTAAACCAAAATGTTTTTGTAAAATTTTTAATCGGTCCTATCGTGCCGACAAAAAAGTGAAAATATCCACTGATTTTAATATTATATTGAGTAACCATGGTAACGGTTATTAAAGCATACAATATACTATGTCTAACACACGTCTTTACCCAATCCAGAGAATACCAAAATATGCCGATAGGTTGCTGCACTATCGAACTGTGAGTCACAAAACAAAACATTACGTCAGTGACTTTATCGGTCCGATCGTGCCGTAACGCTGCATGTACAGTCACCTTAGTTTCGGTCCGATCGGACCGATATGGCAGCTAACGTGTTAATAAAACCCTAAAAAAGAAGTGCTAATATAAATAACAACAAACTATAAAGTAAAAGTACCACACTTACCAAGTATCTGTGTTTGCAATGATACAAACTGACTCAGTTACATCATTTTCCAGCTCAGAAGAATGAGCTTCCAGCATCAGATCTTTCTTCAAGTCAGCTTCCCATCCTGGAGCAACCTGAGACACACCTTGGAGAACTAACTCTGGGATGTAATGGTCATTAAATCCTCCAAGCATACTTTTTGCCAAGTTAGTCTCTTCTTCTTCTCCTCTTTCAACATTTCTAAGTCAAACAAAACCCTTCATAAATTGTATATCGTAAATAATTTTCAAAATTGTATGATCCAATTTTTTCCCAAGGAAACAAATGGGGCATGGGGAGATGCAAGATGTGTATGTGTTAATCGCTGGTAGTCAGTCTGTGTATGAGTATACTCGGTATCTGTCCATTTCTTTTCCTGTTCAATTATAGAATGACTTGTATTATTCAATAAAATTTTTAATCTAGCTTGACGATAACTAAGTGAAAAGTATCGTAAGGTCTAGCAGGATTTAGGTGATGATGCTACAAATTAAAGAGCCATATAACCATTTAAAAGATAACCGCATATTAGTGGAGAGTATTGATTAAGTGTGGACTTTGGTCATAAAGAATCATAGCGTCACCATCCAAGAACTTATGGACAAGTTTTTTCCTTGTTGTTTAAAGCCAAAAAACCTATCTGTCATCATCACCTTATAAAATATGGAAGAAAAGTACTTATAATAGACGCCCTTAGCCCTTCAATAGCATAACAGTGACAGGGTTAGAAGTGAATAAGAGTTGGTCATGAGAGACCTGATAGGAAAAAGAAAGAGAGAGATCTAACCTGAGATTACATGGAAAAAAGTGTAGATTCAGTTAGGATCCTTGGGATTGCCGTGTCCGTGAGGTTATTTATTTATAGAAAAGATGGGGACAAGTATGGGTTCGGTATATTCCATTTTAAGAAATGATTTGTCCATGTGGACAGTATTCTTAAAATTCATGACCAAGTTGCTAACAATAGAGCACAAGTAACTTAGTTTTGGAAGTTTCACGGGATATGTTGGACTGTGAAAATAGTAACCCCTCATCTTTGTAAACATCATGATCGCTGGTAACGAGTTTTAACTATATTATCCAGAAAACAAGATACAGTCGTCACAGAGGAAAAATTCAACACCCTTGAGGGGAAAAAAATTATGACTTATGCGCAGCAACATCACTGTAATGTGGCAGTATTTTTTTTATTCCTGTGGGGAGGTGTATCATGAGTATTCATCACAAAGCCAAAACATTACCAAACCCTGGAGGTCCTCCATTGACTTTGTGATGTTACAAAGTGTAAAAATAGATCTTTAGTCAACAGGAACTAGGCAGCTGCATCATGACACTACATAATCTCATTCCTCACTCCTGTTGTATGTCATGCTTCTTACTCCCCCAACCTGTCTTCTTTTGAGTTTAGGCTGTTCTCTAACTTGTAAATGATGCTGAAATATACCATATTTTTCAGAAAATGAAAATCCAACAGGAGCTGACTACCAATGACTGATGCTCACTGAGGGTGCTACAAAATTCACACCTGTCTATGAAGTACACTTCCCCTCTGTAAGTCCCATCCCACCCGCGCTTCATTTGTTTCTGTGGGAAAAATTCAGGTCTGAAAAAAAAGAAGATATTTCTAAGTACAAAATGAAACCAGGTCAATGAAATAGAGTAGGTCTAAACTACATAAATTGGTATAAAAATGAGATTCATAAGTTTTGTAATTCAAATAAGAAATCAGTAGTTGTAAATGTACATGATTTTGCATTTTAGACATTTTACAATAAAAAATAATTTAACCTCAATTATTATTTTAAAATGCCATCTTTATGCCACTAGGAATGCTTTTAAGTTAGACAAATTATGACAAAAACCTATAAATATTAATGTATTAATTTCAGATATTGTAGATTTTATTCATTCAGTTATAAAAAGAATTAAGTTACAAAATCTATTGAGTATGAATAATATATATTTTTAAATTTATCAGTGGATATGTCTATAATTAATATACTGACAAGTGTTTCTTGATTTGACCAATGATAGACTTGACAAAGCCTTTTAAGAAGAAGCTAGTGTTGCAACATGTAGCTAAAGTTAGATTACTTTGACCTACAAATATTATTTTATACATTTTTCTATTTTAATTAATTTTAAAATTATTTTGGTATTCTAGGAACAAGGTGTTTAAAAAAAGTAACATGATGTCTCAATGGAGATAAGTTATGCTTTGTTTAGTTTTGCATATGGTTATAGCTAACTTTTCTGTTTGGTTACTAAGAGTTTATGACTAGAAAATCGTATGACATCGAAGTTGTAGAAATGAAATGTTATTTCTACGTACTGGTTTTCACAATAAGAATGAATTTTTATTTTATTAATTCTGTAACTAAATAAAATATGTGATATATATTTAAAGCTATTTTAGATATACTCACCTTACTAGAGGCAGTTCAACGATCCCCACCATGTCTTCCACTTTATCCATCCTCACTGACTTACTGTTAACATTTTGTTCAAAACCACAACTCAGCTTATCATTCTCATTTAATAAATTACTAAAACACTTCGTCCTATGTTTATCTATCACTTCACTAGTCCTAAAACGTTCACTGTCAGATTCAATTACAGAGATTTTATTCATTTTATCAGTAACATCCGATGGTAAGTTATCTAAATGTTTATTTTCTCTTGATACAATTTCACTATCACTAAACCAACGTCGAATCAATTCAACAGCATCTTTGCTCTGTCTCATTCTAACATTTTCAGTCGCAAGGACTACTTCAGGAACACTCAGACAGCGAGGGAATGGATCATGATCTACTTTTAAGCTCTGATTTCCTTTTATATCGATAGGTGTTGATCTTACGATAATGATACGACTATCTACGTTACCACCAATAAATTCAGTCTTTTTTCTCTCCTCGAGATAATTTAAGTTTGTATCGTAAATTGTGTGTCCTACGTGAAGATCATCAACTAAAATTAGAGGATTGTTTATAGATTTTTTAGTATTATTGTCATTCCAGTCTTCATAATTTATTCTGTCATGGTTTTTAATATCAATTAATTTTTCATTTTCTCCTAAAACGAAAACAACTCTTTCATCTTTTTCCTTCGTTACACCTGACTGTAACAAATTTTGTTTCAGAAATGAATGACTTTTATCTTCGAAATTGGATAATTCATTTTTATTTTTGTTCAATACATTTTTAAAATCAACAGAAGACAATTGTTTTTCCAAGTTTACTTTTAATGAATTTTTTGTGTCATTTTCACTGAACAGTCTAATTTTCCCTTCAAGTTCAGTTAAAATAGATGACTTTGACTGACTAAGTGAATTATTGCTTTCTGTAAAAGCTCCTAATTGTAAATTTTTTTCATACATTTCTTCATTTATAAAGTTTGTACTATTGTTTAAGAATGTTGAATCTTTTAACTTCACAAAACTTTTTGTTTTTCTCAGTCCATTTACTTTTTCACCAGTACTCAACATGTTTTGGTGTACATCACTAATTTTATTTGACAAAGTATTTTCAAAACAGCAATATTCATTACATTTGTCATTTTCTGGTGTGTTTCCCATATCTTCACTATTGATAGAAAATGTTTTCAAGCTAAGAACGGTTTTACTTTTACATAGTGTCGAAGTAGACTCTGAAGTTGAACCTCCAAATGATTTACTCTGATTGAACTCTCTTATTTTATTATAAAAGTCCGTTTCATCGTCAGATTCTCTCTGTCTCCTTTCCATTATTTCAGCGATGATCTCTTCTTCGTTATCTAAGATTTCCAAGTCCTGATCTTTAATCGCAACTTGACCGCAACGTATAAAGTAACTAAGTATAGAGAGAATTTTATTGACTAGAGGTTCTGATTGGCCAATTACTATAGTTCTTGCTGTTTTAAGAGGAAAACTCAAAGCTCCACGGAGATCACTCTGTTGAGCCCAGAATGGATTGTATGGATGATTCCGTGATAAGTCAGCCAACTGTAAAACCAAACATATTATTTTTAGTCATTCATTAGTGTTCAAATTAGTATATTATTAATTTCTTGTTTACTAGTTATTAATGTTTATTTGTCAACAGTACATACAGTTAATCAGGATCAACCTGATCTGTGTGTATAGGATAAGGTTATGTCTAAACTTAGTTGTTTCTGATATATGATGGTCAGTTGTTTCTGTGTGATTTTGGTCTATTTACTGATACCTTATATTCTAAATTTGTAGGTGTATAGTACAGTATGAAGAGTGATGGAAAGATTGATTAGACTACAATACAGAAACTCAGCGAATTTGAGATTTTTATATTGTCTTTTGGTTTTGGTTTGATTTGTTGATTTTATGACAAGGAGTATTTGATGCACTGTTTTTGTTAAGGTGATGCTCTTTCACTTTTAAATAAAAGAAGTAGAGTATTATGTTTGTAACTGTTTTCAAAAATATGAATGAAAATGTGTGGTACAAAGCAAATAATCTATCTAAAATTCTGGCAAAACACAGCTATCAAACTGATTAGCACAAACATATATTGCATTGTAAAAAATAAAATAAAATAAAGTTCTGAGATAGTAAAAAATATTTTTAAATTAAAGTGATCATAACATTTTTTTACAAGTTAGCTAGTTTAACTGAATTGCAGGATAACTAGATATCTTTGAAAATAAAGCCATATGGACAAAATGACTATGTTGTAATCTTCGATTAACCTTGTTTCAAGTAAATTATGTGTTGTATGATGTATGAATTGTTTGTTTTTAAGTGACAATTATCCACCTGATAAAGCCAACTGTGTATGGCAAAATAACACTGTATTGTTAAAAAACTACAAATTTAGAATTGTACAGCCTTGAAAACAAGGTATTAATCATATTTGTTCTATTATATGAATAATTAACAAACTTTTAATGATATTTGTATGTTGTGTTTATAAATCACAACTGACAGCTGGTGTATTAGAAACTGTTTTTATTATAAATGATAAATTCTATTTAAATAGTCTTTAAACATTCCCAAGAAACAGACTAAATATATTAAAAGAAACTGTAAGTGTCTATTTAAAAGAAAAGCAATTAAAACTTTAGTATTTACCAGCTGATCAGGGTGAACATGCTTGGGTAGGTCTGAGACGACAGTTGGAATCCATCCCAGATGATGAGTTAATACTGCAGTCAGAAGTGTGCTAACAAAACTAAAAAGAAAACAAACAATAAGTAGAGGAAGAGAAATAATGCATTTTAATTTAAAATACTACATTAAATACAAACATGTACTGTAATTGTTGAGTATTTATTTTTACATCATAGTTGTTATAATGATGACAAAGTCTGAATAAATTATACTGATAATATGAACAATCCATCATTCCAATAACCTTCCAACAATTTACAAAGGTATTTTAGCAACTTATTCTAAGTAATCTTAATCATTACATATATAGTTTATTTTAGATATGAAATCAATAATCGATGTTTTAACTTTCAAATCAATAGTATAACAAACACACAGAACACAATTCTCACAAAAATACGCCTAAGTATCAGACGTGTTTCAACGACAAGGTCGTCCTCTTCAGTGATACACGAGCTACACCAATCAAACTATAACTGTTATAACTGTGTTATAGTTTGATTGGTGTAGCTCGTGTATCATTGAAGAGGACGACCTTGTCGTTGAAACGCGTCTGATACTTAGGCGTATTTTTGTGAGAATTGTGTTCTGTGTATTTGTTATACTGAATAATTTTTCTCATAAGTCAAGCTCAACATTTAATATATTCAAATCAATAATAAAAACTTAAACAGAACTTAGAAAATTTTTTAAACCAATCATGATTATCCGTAAAAATACTGTTTAGCAAACATTATAAAAATGAAACTTACAAATTGGTGTGTTTGGTATCAACTGTCTGTAACAAATGGGAAAAATCTTCCATAAACTTTGTGGAAAGTTCCGTAATCACAGCAGTGTCTGAGCTGTTTGATGTGAGAGACAACCAGATCGGTGTATCTATACGTGGAACACTGACAAGATCGTAGACACTCTGTACAAGAATATATTACAAATGTTACATTAACTGAAATGTATTGCTACGTAATTTAATATCCAAAATCAGTGTTACAAGTTAGATACAAATAAATTGCTAATGATCGCTGACAAAGTATATATGTAACAAATTACTACATATTAATTTATGACATTTGCTATGATACAAGGTAAGTTTTTTAAGTAAGGTCCATTTCGATATAAAATAACACTTTAAAAGATAAAAAATTACTTATTTATAACCAAAAATATCTACCATATCTCTTCAACATAATCTTCATAAAAATCTGTCATCAGTTTCTTTAATCAGTTAGTAACACCAGTCTTCAATTCATCATCATTTTCAAAATGCTGCAATACAACACATTTCACTATATGGAAGAATAGGTGGTAATCAGTTGGTGCGAGTTCAAGGCTATAAGAGAGCAGGTTAAATGTTATCATGTGAAAACATGATTTAATTGGATACCAAGTCTTTTGTTTTGTATGGTTCATCCATGTTTCCCTAGGGTTTCCCAGTATCTGTCAGAATTGATTCCACCTTTCATAAAATCAATAAACATGTTTTCTTATTCCAAAAAATATTGGGTATGATGATAAGGGAGCACGAGCTTACTTCAACTTTATTGCTTCATCTGATGAGTATTGCTAAGGTACTGATCACTGTTTTGTCTCAAGATTTGTTTATGAATCAATGTTATATCTGCAGTGACGGATGTGTTTCAACACTCAATCCCTTTAATTTATAAGCACATTTCTGTTTATGTGTGTCGGTTAATATTTTTGAAACCCATCTGTCAAACAACGTTTTGTAATGAAGCTTTAACGAAATGTTAGAAAAATGAAGGTAATTTTGAAATTTTAAACTGCAAATTTTCATAAATTTTCGCATTGTCTTATTTCAATAAACCATTTGTCAATACTGCCGGGCAACCGCTTTGATCTTCATCTTGAACATTCGTTTGTCTGTCCCTAAACAAATAACACAATTTGCCTAATGTTACTGCAACTATAATGTCAACAAGTTACCTATGAATTTCAACAGCGTTATTGTTTTTGCTAACAAAAAGGTATCACATAACTTGTGGTAATTTAAAAACAAACCTTACTTTAAAACACGGCTCGTAGGTCAGGAAATACTCAAAAAAGTCTATTATTTAAGAAAGGGACTGTATCATTTATAGAACTAAAGATTGAAGAAAAAGTTTCATATAGTCTTAATACTAATATGCATTTATTTATAAGACTCTACCACTAAAAACACTTTCAATTTACTAAAAAAATATTAAAATAAATTATAAACAAAAGTAATCACAGAAAACCTATAAACATTTTAGCTAATAAACTCATACTCACTTATCTTATAAAAATTATAAAAACATACCTACAATTTGACAAACAATCTTTACATATAATTTAAACACAACAATTCTTTTTTATCTTTCAAAAACACAACAATAATACTATAAAAAACATTGTGTAAATGTTTAGCACAATAGCACCTTATATCTAAGGATAAAATAAGCACAAGGCTGTAGTTTCAAATGTATTTAATAACTTAATTAGCTACAATTGTTTCGCCTTGCGGCATCTACGGGCTAATGGTAATATAAGCCTTATATCTAAGACCGAGACAGCTGATTAGCAAAGAAACATTTGATTTCAGAATTTATTTGAACATAATAAAATATACTGGGTTCAGACAGACCTTTAGTAATGATAAAAATAGCATTTCTACATGTTCTGTATACTTTAGTTTCTTGAAATAATTCCAAATATAGAGATTATTAGCTGACAGACTACTGTCATGTGAGCAGCGCTCGGCAACTATATTGAGGGGTTAAACATTAATAAATTCAAATTTATATACCTGACTTGCTTGTAGACTTGCGGCCATCATGGATTGAACAAAAATATCTTTGCGCATGTACGCTTGTTCTGTGCCATGTTGTAATCTTGTCAATATGTTGATAAGAAGTGACAGTCGTTCTAACAAAAACCTTTCCATCTCCCTACAAATTTTAACAGAATTATTCAATGTAATTCTTAAAAAAATAGTTTATACAGTAACATAATATATTTCATAACTTTACTCTTATACATTTAACCTAATATTAAAAAGAGAAAAGATTTGTCAATTTGTAAAAGATAATCTTGGAAACTAATCAATGATATGAAAATTATTTTACTGAGACAAGTTTACTTCTTCACAACAGATGTAGGCGATATATTATTATAGTATGGCATAAAAAGGATAAAGTTTATTTTTCGCTAATTCTTTTTAAACTATCATTTTATTTTACTTGCAATTTTGCATATTGTTTTGGGTCATTAAACTTCATATTTCCCAAAAATGAAATCGATGGACGTAATTTTTAGAAATTACATTTTTAATAATTTTATAGTTGATAATTTGGTTTTTGACCAATAACTCATATTTTTTTTTTGACAGATATATTATGACCAATATATTTTGTTTGGGTTCATTTTAAAGCCTACATGATTTTGATGATTTTTCAATTTTCTCTATACTATGTAAGGAATAAAAATTAATATTATAGAGAGGTGTGTCATTTATTATCATAAAATGCTGGTCAAAGACAAATTATAAAATTATTTTTGACATAATGTTGCATTGTGTAAAATATCATTTAAAACCAATATTTAAAAATTATTTCTAAAGAGCTACTTAAATGTAGGAGTTTATTCCAAGAGTTAGAGAGAACCATGATAAATTTAAACAATATATATTGCTGAACTGCAACAAAAGTTTAAAGTATATATAGGCTTACAAATGTTGATTTTCTTGAATAGGAACTAGAAGTGCAATGCCAAGTTTAGTTCTCTTGCCACCAGATGTTTGAGTTGGAATAAGTTCAGGATTAGAAGAACCCGATTCTATTTGAGAACAAGGCATTATGTATTTACTGAGATTCATGGAAGTGTCCATGCTTCGGTTCCATCGTCTTCTTAAACTGGAGAGACTGCCACCTGAAGGATTGCTTTGGACTAGCGAATTGGAACCTTTCAGAGAAAAGAGAGAAACAAATTATGTTGTATTTTTTAAGTTGTTAGGTAACACAGAGTGTCTCAAAAAATGTATACAGTTTGAATAGTTTTATTTTATCAAAGAAAACAAATGGATGTGACAGTGTGAAAAGTCAGATTTTAATATAGACTCATTTAAAAGACGCGGTTAAGCCAAAGAGTTAAGAGATTCAAATAATAATGTAAATGTAGTAACTTCATTAATAAAAGAAAAATGGATTTTCAAGACAACAATATGAATTATTATGTTTAATTTTAATGTAATTTAGTTTGTTTGTTGTGTTAAGTAAATCATTTGTATTTTACGGCAGTGTGGTAAAATGTGTGAACAGTACCGGAAGGAACGCTTAGGGAAGTAAGATTTTGCCTCATGGCAACGGCAGTCAGAGTCCAGAGCTTGGAGAGACTAGATGTGTTTTAAAAAAAAAAAAAGTCGAAGTCCAGCGTTAGAAGGGACAAGATGTGTTTTCTAAAAGTTGAGTTTACCGCTTAAAATGGACAGGTTGTGTTTTTCAAGTAATAATCCAGTGTTTGGAGAAATAAGATCGTAGAAAGAGTTTCTAGGTTCTATTAGAACAATGTATATTTGATTTTTTATCTCAAATAGAGATTGAAAGTATCTAAGAATCCATGTTTAGCGTGTTTCAAAGACAATAACGTGGGAACGTAAAAGACAATAGTTTATGTACACGAGTTATGAATATTCTCAACAACTGGAGAAAACAACTTCTGAACGAGGGAGAATCCTCTACAAGCCGTAGAACTTCAACGTGTAGGACATCAGTTTTCCATTCGGACACAGACAATGTTTTTTATTTAAATCGGCGTTGTGGTATAGACGCTATATATTATCTGTTTGATTAATAACCTGTATTATGTTTTTAAATTAATTTTTTGTAAATGTTTATCTATTTAAAGAAAATTTAGTAGATTATTACTAGAAGAGATACTAATAAAAAATGAAACTTTTAAATAATGAAAATAGAATCTTTTTATTTTCTTTTAGAGCTACAAAGTTACTAAAAAATTCATAGATTAAATTCCTGTTGCAACAATTTTATTTGTAGAAGCATTTTTGAAGATAAAATTAATTAATTTGAAAGAATGAAATAAAAGAAATATAAATTCATAATTTGTTATTAAAACTAAAAAGATAACTAGTATTTATAATATGATTTTTTTTTGTTAATAATATTTGTAGGATGTTTCTTTGAATGTTTAATAAATGTTTTCTTTGTAACATTTCAGCCAAAGTGTTCTCATTTAAAACCAAAATCCACTGTGAGTACACTGTAAAAAGAACTTTCGACCCCAGAGATTTTTTTTTCTTTTAAATATTTAAATTCATTTTTTTTTTTCTTTTTCTAAATTGGTATGGTAAGGATACCTGGCGCCCTAGTCGAGCAAATTAATAATTGAATTCAATATTAATAAAAAATAAGTACTCTTCAAGTACGATAAACCCGCTTATTTTTAAATTATTACAAATTGGGCCCAACAATGGGGCGTTTATGGTCGAAATAAACAGTGATTTTGGTAATGCGAACATTTAATCAAGGTAAGGACTCTCTAAATAAAATAAGAAAGATTCTTTTTTAAAAATTTTTTGTGTTAAATATAGTAAGGTAAAAATGGAGTCAGAAATTGTAAATGTTAATAATAGTGATGAACAGGTAGGGTTAGGAAATCAAAATTCTTTAAATAATATAGAGCCATTGGAATTTACGGGGGATATTTTTGATAATTTACAGAAGGAATCGCAAAGTAATGAGCAAACAAATGAACAATTTGCACAAAATTTTTTAGATCAAGAAATAAGTAGTAATAGTAATAGTAGACGTTCAAGTGTGAACGCGAATAGTAGTTCAGGTTCGGATTTTAATGGGTTTGATAGTGATGGGATTTTAAATAGTAAAAAACAGTGTGAAGATATCAATAAAGAAATGGTAGGAATGTTAGGAGTAGAAACTGTAGAAGAAAATTTAGACAAGGAATCAAGGGATGAACAGGTTAGGGTAATTGAGCAGGTTAGGATAATGGAACCGAATAGGTTAGATGAGAGTAAAAAATCTCAAAATGAGGCGTTAATGATAGAAATGCTAATTGAAATGAAAAAAGATAACTTAGAATTTAGGAAAGACAATGATAAAAAATTTGAATGTATAAGTAATGATATTAAACAAAGTAGATTAGAAATAAGTAATAAATTTGATCAGAATAAGCTGGAAATTAATGCTAAACTAGAAGATTTTAATATTAGACTTGAACAAAATAATGTTAAACTGGATAAAATAGACAATGATTTAAAACAAAGCAAGTTAGACTTAAGACAAGATAATTTAAACTTAAAAGAAGCAATGTGTAAAAAATTTGAAGAAATTAGGGTTGAAATAAAATCAGATTATGTAAAATTAGAACAGAATCTTAAAATGGAAAGTAATGTAATGGAAACTAATAATAAAATAGAAATTGAAGTGAGCTATTGTGAGAAAAAAGTAGAATTTGAATGGATAAATAATGTAGAAGGTGTTTTGATAGAAAATATTAATAATTTGGATAACAATTTAGATCAAGCAGTAGCTGAAGTAGAAATTAACAGTTTTAATGAAACAAAAGAGATGTCAGATGATTTGATAATAATAGAGGACAATTGTGTGAATGATTGTGTTCAAGAAATTTCTAAAATAATGAATAATGGGTTAGGTAACAAGGTAAATCTAGAAATAACAAGTAATGTTGAAGTGAATAAGTTTGGTGGGGTCGGAATAGGTATAATTAATTCAAAAAACAAAGTAAAAGTAAATAATGTGATAACAAAAGAATTAATTGTATTTGTAAGGAAACAAAGCTATTGTAGGACAATAGGTTTTGAAAGTAACATAATGTTAAAATTTAGAAATGTTTTTAGAATCCAAGAGCAAGAAATTAAAAGTTTTTATGAAAAGAGTAGCTTTGAATACAAGTTTAAAAAAGAAATATTAAAAGAAGGCTTTGTACTAGTATATAAGAATGGTGGGGTTAGAATTCCTAAACGAACAGATGTTGAAATTAGGTCATTAGATTCTAAGATGTTTGAGAGAAAGAGAGATGTAGATATGTCTATAAGGGAGAAAGAGAAAGGTATTTTGTCAATACTCCGAGACAATAACAAAGGGGAATCTTTTGTTAGGAAAGGGTCTGTTGTGATGACTATGGTAGACAAACTGTCCATGTGGACAGAAGTATTTAACGTTGTAATTGAGCTAAGAAAGCAGGCTATATTTTACAAGATGTTTCACCAATCGGGGAACCATCGTAAAAAATGTATAATTTATAATTGAGTCATAATAAATTGAAATTTGGAATGAATAAATAAATGTAAAGACATTTTTATAAACACACGGACTTGATTTTTAAAATAATTAATAAAAAGTAGTTAAGATTTTGTTAATAAATAAGTTTAAGTTTGATAATAAATAATTAAGCGTTATGAATATTAATAAATTGTGTGTACAAATAAATTTTGTAAGCTAAGACAGAAATATAGAAAGTAATTATAAGCTAAGCGTAAAATGTTAGAAGTTTTAGTTAAGAAAGGTTTCAGTATTTGTTAAAGTAAAGACGCTGGATTATAGCAGTGAATAACTTTATATGTTTATAGAAGAAATAATATTTAGAAAACGTGACGATAACAGATTAGTTAGACGAGAGGATCATTGGAGATGCAAGATTGTTAGTGAATAACCGAGTGTTGTTTATACTAAGATAAATATTGACTTTACGTGTTAAGATAAAACAGATTGGTTAGAAGCAAAGAGTCAGAGTAGTGTTGAAGAAATAATATTCAATATTAAGTAGGTGGATTCAATATTAAATATTCAATAAAATGTGACGAGAGAGAGTTGAGATTCATTTGCAGATCGTATTGGAACCAAAAGGGTTTCATGTCTTATCAGTAGACAGATAAGGATTGTCTCATATCGAGGGGACTTGTTTATGCTTAAACCAGGCCTAGAATTCCTTTGCATGACATTAAGACGAGATACAGCGTGTGACAGAATTATTGTTCTGAAAATGAAAAACTTTTGACGTATAATCGAAAATTAACTTGCGTTTTCAAATAAAAAACTACTTAAATAAAGGAGAATTGGTTTTAAATAAAGTAAATAAGAACGAAAGTAGATTACTTAAATAACTTTAATAGAATTAAAAGTAAAATTTCTAAGTAAAAAACTTAGAATAAGTTTTAAAAAATAAAAAATTCTTATTGAATTTGAATAATAACATCTAGAAAGGATTACATAAACAGAAAATTGACGATGCTAATAATAAGATTGGTAAAATAAACATTATTTCAACTTCGGATGATACGATTTGAATGAAATTTTTTATGAATTTTAAAATTTTCTTCGTGTAGATGCATTTAAGGAGTACATGAACGATAGGGAGGAGGTAGGAGTTTATGTAGTAATAATAGAATGTTTTATTCGCAAGAATAAGGCCTTCTGGGACTACATGGAGGGCGTGTTGTGGAATAGGGATGTGTTTTGGGCTTTATCTTGAATTTAGTAGAGATATTGCATTCAACCATTGCACATTTCAACGTCACAACATGTTACTTTGTGTAAGAGTCCAAAGAGCAATTTGAAGTATGCACGGTAAAAAGTAGGCGGTCAGAAGGACTGTAGTGGGGAAAGTAGGAGGTCATATGCATAAAATAAACAGAAAATTCATAAAAAATCAAATAAAAAAGGTATAAATAAAAAACAAAATAAAAATGGAACGTTGGAGGGTTTTATTAATCGACGTTCGACAGGGCTTTATTATCAGAATAGAGGAGTATAATTCAATTACTGTTACGATAATAAATCCCGGTCGAGTTTTGAAAAATAAAATAAGAAAAAACAAAAAAAAAAAAAAAAAAAAAAAAAAAAATAAATAAAAACAAAAAATTGTCATACGACTTATGTAAATGAAATATAGTTAAAAATTTGACAATTTTGAGAAGTTTAAAGAACAAAGAGTTCTTATTTTGTGTTGAGAAATACAGAAATTTAGTAGAAGAAGTTTAAGAGAGAACTAGGAGTTCTTGATTATATTATAAAATATAAAGTTTGGTAGGCGAACTGTCTTTCGAGGCAGGATGTAGCTATGTTCGAGAAGTGATATGATCAAGGCCTAAGATATCATTTCTAGAAGGTAGTGATTTAGAGTTAATTGGAAAACTTATCAAAAAATCCAACGTAGTTGTTTAAAGTTCTGTCACATGTAATTTTGGGCAAAAAACATAAACAATGACTTATGTTTGTAAGTGTCATAAACTTTCATAGATATAGGAAAAGTTTTTTTTTTGGGTCTATTATAACAAGTAGAAACAGATGTTGAGGGAAGTCGTCAAGGGACAATAGGACAATGCTTACATGGTGAAAGGAGGGGGTTTGTTAAGAAACAAAGCCTAGAAATAAACCGGACGTGACAAAAGGAGAGTTTTTATGAAATGAAACGGAAAGTTCTGTAAAATTGTAAAAATGTTGATTAGGTGATTAGAAAAGGTAATTAGATGTTGAATTGTAAAAAAGATAAGTTGTATGTTTGATGTTTATAAATGTTAAGGATTATTTAATAGTAATTTGATATCATAAGATTGTTAGTTTTAAGTGACTAATGGTTTGAGAAAATTAATTGGTGAAAAAGTTTGAGAATCTATGTGAGTTTTGCCAAGACAGATAATAATAAAGTTTTTTTTATGTTTTTTGATTTTAAATAATAAATAGTTTGAGGTTAAGTTTTGGTTTTAATGAAAAAGTAGTAAAATAATGATAATAAGAGAGATTTTGATGAGATTTATGAATGAAATAAATAATTAATGATTTTTAATAAATAATGTTTGAATTTAAAGCAATAGATGATAGTGAGAAGTTATTTGATAAAGATGTCTAAAGATTTTGATGAAATACAGTGTTAGCTGGGAAAGCAATGTAAATTTTATTATTTTTTGAAGTTTTTGTATACATGTAATAGAAGATTAAGAAGATTTTAATATGAAGTAGTTTAAATGAGAGATTTTTTGAGTTTTATATGAAGATGATGACTTTACAGAATTGTTGAGTAAAGTGGTATTTAAAATGAAGTTGTTCTGTTAAGAAACTTTTATAAAGAAGGTAGTTAGGTTGCATTAATGGTAATTTTTTAGTTTTTAAGAGGTTTTTTGAATACTACGATGAAATAAAGGAAATATGCGACGATTTTAATGAAATAAAGGAAATATGCGACGATTTTAATGAAACAAGAGGAGATTTAAGGAAGTCTACGAAATACGGCGATTATTATGATTTTTGAAGGAAGCTACGTTGAAATAAGGAGATTATTTATGAAATAATATATGGGTAAATAATAAGGAGTTTTTTTTTTATTTATGAAGAATTTTGTTTGGGGATTAATGCAACTTAGATTATTAAAATATGAAAGATAAGATGGAAATAATTTTAAGATAGGATACTGAAAGACAATACAATTGTAAAGAGGTAATTTTGAAATAAATAGATGAGCTTTGTAAGTAAATTTATATTTTTTTGTAATAATGATGTTATATTTTGAATTTTAGTTGAAGAAAAGAGTTTTTTGTAATTATAAAATCAGTAGTTAATATGTTATCCCAGCAAGACAAAGGAGAATTGAGATTTTAAGTAAGAATAAATAGTTATTGGATTTAAACTAAAATAAATAATAATGTAAAGTCTGAATTGAAAAGTTTTAAGGTGAATTGAAGCAATGTTGAGTAATAAATAAATAATTTTCGTAAAAATGTTAATTAATAATGAGAAGTTTTAAAATTTTAATTGCGTTTAGTTGAAAAATGATTCAGATTGATAGTGAAAGATGGGTGTAGATTTTTATAAAAGATGTAGAAATTTCGTCTTGGCAGAAAAATAAAGTGTGGGAAAGGAAATGCTAGATGGCAGGAAAATATACAGACGGCTGTCTGGGAGATAAGCTTTGAGTGACGGGATCCTGTCAACAAAAAATGTTGATGGAAAGTTTCAGCCAACGAGGTTGGAAAGGAAACTGATGATGGGTTTTATTGTATAAATAGAGATAAGACTTAGCACTAATTGATTCGTATAATATTTTTTTTTTACAATGAGTTAATATAACGCTAACAAATTAAAATAATGAAATAGGATTTTAGCAAATAGATTTTTTAGTTTTTATGTAAAAAGAGAATCTTTCTAAAATTAAGTATACTAGGGATACTTATTTTCTTTCATGAGGTCCTTAGCTTCTGAAATGAAATGTCTTGAACATCCATTAATATTTTTTTCTCGATTTGAAATATATATATATAAAAGCTTTGTATTACAATACCTGTATTGAAATACAAACCTTGTGGGGTTTTGTGACAGTGTGAAAAGTCAGATTTTAATATAGACTCATTTAAAAGACGCGGTTAAGCCAAAGAGTTAAGAGATTCAAATAATAATGTAAATGTAGTAACTTCATTAATAAAAGAAAAATGGATTTTCAAGACAACAATATGAATTATTATGTTTAATTTTAATGTAATTTAGTTTGTTTGTTGTGTTAAGTAAATCATTTGTATTTTACGGCAGTGTGGTAAAATGTGTGAACAGTACCGGAAGGAACGCTTAGGGAAGTAAGATTTTGCCTCATGGCAACGGCAGTCAGAGTCCAGAGCTTGGAGAGACTAGATGTGTTTTAAAAAAAAAAAAAGTCGAAGTCCAGCGTTAGAAGGGACAAGATGTGTTTTCTAAAAGTTGAGTTTACCGCTTAAAATGGACAGGTTGTGTTTTTCAAGTAATAATCCAGTGTTTGGAGAAATAAGATCGTAGAAAGAGTTTCTAGGTTCTATTAGAACAATGTATATTTGATTTTTTATCTCAAATAGAGATTGAAAGTATCTAAGAATCCATGTTTAGCGTGTTTCAAAGACAATAACGTGGGAACGTAAAAGACAATAGTTTATGTACACGAGTTATGAATATTCTCAACAACTGGAGAAAACAACTTCTGAACGAGGGAGAATCCTCTACAAGCCGTAGAACTTCAACGTGTAGGACATCAGTTTTCCATTCGGACACAGACAATGTTTTTTATTTAAATCGGCGTTGTGGTATAGACGCTATATATTATCTGTTTGATTAATAACCTGTATTATGTTTTTAAATTAATTTTTTGTAAATGTTTATCTATTTAAAGAAAATTTAGTAGATTATTACTAGAAGAGATACTAATAAAAAATGAAACTTTTAAATAATGAAAATAGAATCTTTTTATTTTCTTTTAGAGCTACAAAGTTACTAAAAAATTCATAGATTAAATTCCTGTTGCAACAATTTTATTTGTAGAAGCATTTTTGAAGATAAAATTAATTAATTTGAAAGAATGAAATAAAAGAAATATAAATTCATAATTTGTTATTAAAACTAAAAAGATAACTAGTATTTATAATATGATTTTTTTTTGTTAATAATATTTGTAGGATGTTTCTTTGAATGTTTAATAAATGTTTTCTTTGTAACATTTCAGCCAAAGTGTTCTCATTTAAAACCAAAATCCACTGTGAGTACACTGTAAAAAGAACTTGCGACCCCAGAGATTTTTTTTTCTTTTAAATATTTAAATTCATTTTTTTTTTCTTTTTCTAAATTGGTATGGTAAGGATACCTGGCGCCCTAGTCGAGCAAATTAATAATTGAATTCAATATTAATAAAAAATAAGTACTCTTCAAGTACGATAAACCCGCTTATTTTTAAATTATTACATGGATACATGACTCTTGCATTGTTCTGTACCTTAAACCTGTAAAAGTTCAAAATGGCCACCATTTACTGCAATACACCCACAGTAATGATTTAATATAGACGGGGTTATAGTTTTGTTATCGTGGCTCATGTATCACTTATGATTGCAACTTTGTCGTAAAACATGTTTGATTAAATAAACATAGTTTTTGTGAGATCTTGTGTTCGAGTTTTTGTTCTACATAATATTATCTCACAAGTCAAGATCAATATTTATTTATAATATAGAGGGATAAACTAACTGTATTGTAGCTAAGGAAATCGTATTAACTGCATTTTCAATCTGTTGTCTTAGCTCCTGCAGTGTTATTGGTTTTTTACCATTCACGGTGTCTTTTAAAACATCCCAAAAGTAATAGTCTATGGGTGTTTACTGTTTAGTATGGAGACCATATTGGATACTCCGAAGTACTTACTCTTAGATGTCCTATCTATCATTCAGGAAAGATGTCAAGAAATTCCCTCACGCCATAATGATAGTGGGATGGAGCCTCATATTATTGATAATAAACTCCTACATCAACATAAATACAACATAGTGGTTATTTAAAGCAGGATTATTGGTGTTTTGTAACATTTGTAAGAAAGAAGTGCTGGGGAGTCCGCTAAAAAAAAAAAATTGGGTGACAATACCTCTTGAAGACGCACCACACCGTACTGTTAGTCCTGGTCAATTACGGACTTCTGTTCAATTATGTATGTATTTGCATTAGCCCAGTAAACACAGTTATGCCTATTAATTGTCCCAATAAGTTTAAAGGTGGTTTTATCCGACCAAACAATCTTCAAACCGTTAATTTTTTCACACTTGTGTTGATACCATTCACAAAACTCTATTCGCTTGTCTGGATCCTCTTTATTTAATACATGTAGAAGTAATGGGATGTATGATCTCCACTTATGAACTTGTAAAATTCTATGAACAATATCTTTTTTAAAAACATCGTCTGAGAGATTTCTTTGAGGATTATGTAAAGGTCTAGATTACAAGTGACACTTTCATTATTCTTTGACGTTTTCTTTGTCCAGACCGTCCTTGGTTTACTTTTAACTACCCGCTCCTCAATTACTTACTTACTATACTAATAATTATTGTTCATTTGGTCTTACAAGACCAATTTTACATTCATCAATTGTTTAGTAGACATTTTGTTTATCATATTCCTATAAATCCATGGGCGTATGATCGGGTAAGTGGTGGCCACACCATTCATCTTTTTTCAAATCCAACATTATTATTAAATAATATAAAAACAATTGTTTTAATCTTTCTAAACATATGGTATTTACAATTATTAGTTTATAAGGCCTAAACAATTGTTTCAACAAAATGAAGTAAACTGGTAGCTGTGAAGATGACTGTAAAGCATACCTAAAATATTACGTATCATTTAAGGCAGTCATACAATGATACCAACTGATAGTAAAGATATTTATCTTTTTATTGAGCAATAATAATAGTTATTACTTAACATGTAGCGTGTTCATATGTAATCAGTACAACAATCACAATGACTCCTTTGATATTATGAGTAATCATTACTCTGTGAGATTATATAGTTATGCAATCACAGAGTGTCCAAAAAGTATCAGAACAGCATTATATTTTTTTAACCATTCCAGATTAAGCAATAAAACTTAAGCTCATCAAGACTATACCTTAAAATCTACTTTGTGAAGGAACTATACTTTTTTCATCACCTTATGGGGACACCCATTTTTAATTTGATATGATAGTTAGTCTAAGCTTACCTATGTCAAACCTAGGCAGGTCCAAAAATCTTTGTATTACATAGCTTCATCATCATTAGTATCCCCTAACATAATAAAAATCTTAATAGTATTTATTACGTCAACAACAACTATTCACAGAGCGTGAGAACATTTGCACAAGTATTCAGATTGAACACACGTAACTGTTGTTTGGATAAAACACTAGATGGAAACATCTTGCGAGGAATATGAATGTTATTAATTATTTTTCGGGTTTTAAAGTTATTGGTAATGATGAATTGTTCATATTATTGATATAGTTTTTTCAGACATTTGCAAAAATGAAGGTATAGGAAAGATGGGGGTTGTTAATAGTATGCTGTGGATTATTTTTCCTCATTTTTCCAAATTTTATGTCTGCAGATAACTGCAGTGGTGGGAGAAACCTTAAAGTTCCTTTAAGCTGTTAAAAGTAAAAGGTTTTTCCTAAATTTTCTTCTCTGGTGGCTGCAGTCTGTTATATCTTTTGAAATTACATACCTGAGGTCAAACTGAAAGTCAAAAGAAGTAATATCAGGTTTACTTAAAATAAATACATTTTAATTTTAGAACTGATTATAAAAAACACATACACGATTTTAGAGTATAAATTATAAAATCAAGTTATAAACCTAGAACATGAGATAACAAGAGTTTATTTATACTCCCAAAACATTGTGTATTTTAACATACAAAAATGATGGCAAATGTCCAATTCGACTATATTTATAATTACTCATTATTGCTATCAAAAGGCTATTAAGAAAAAGAGTTAAATATGTTGAGTCAATGTGATTCAACAATTCACCTAAAAAACAAGATACAATAGGACATAGAATATAAATATCGGTATTTCGGTTTTTATTGCTTTAGCTATATCACATAGATAAAAATACAATGTTTGAAAACACACATGTTCAAAATAAAAAAAATAAAACAAAAACTACTACAATAATTTGTATAAGTAAGAAACTAATATGTACTAAATAAATTATCTTCCTTTTATTTCAAACTTAACATAACAAATCACAAATATATAGAAACTAAATTCATAGAAATGTTCAGTATATTAAGTTTCACTTTAAAAAGAATTACAGCATTTGATTTCATAAACTTTGCAAAGTTTCTAATCTTATAAAGTAGCCGGCATGTTTGTGACATTCAGTATAAATAAGTGTCGGCATGCTTTATTGTGACATTTTAAATTAATGTATGTATTCTTATCATAACACTTAGCTTAAAGAAATAAAATACTCTTAGCAAATCCAATGATAAGATTAGTCCATGATTACTTTGGAGAAAAACCTAAAATAACTATATAATAGAAACTAAAACAAACTCACTATTTCCAGGTTCAGATCCAATTAGTTTAGGTGATAGACCAGAATAACGCATAGGACAGTAGCTCACACAATCACAATTCCCACTTGAATGTTTTAACCAATCTGAACTTGTCAAATTTGAAGATTCCCTGCTGAAGCCGCTGTCATCTTGTGTTGTTATCCGATGAAGACCTCTGTCCAATGAACCTGCATCAAAATGAACATTCTAATTGAATGGTTTGATAATTGAAATTGGAAGAGGATGTACTGAAGTTTCTTAACAAATAATAAACAAATTTTATACATTTTTGTTTAACTTGCAGGTAGAGTACCTTAAATGCTTTAGAGTTAAGAGAACAGGTTTAGTGAAATATTTGGACATTCATTTATATCCTTCTCCAACATTGAAATTGCATATTTTAAAATTGAGAAACAAATCAAATTCAGTTATAAAAGTATTTTGTTTTAGAAGGAATTGATAATTATCTTTTGCGGAAATGCTTAAAATCATATTTCTCACTAGTGCAGAGTAGGTTGGAATATGGGATTTCTCATTAGGGAGCAACTTATGGTTTGACTCTGTACTCAGTTCTATGGGTGGGGGGTGAAATAGAGGGAGGGAGAGAGAGGGAATGCGAGAGGGGGGAGAGAACCATCCATGTCTTTGTCTAGAAAATTGAAAGTTTTACCATTAAGTCACTTTTATATCTTAATACACAGTATTATCTTTGCAAATGGGGTACCTACCCCCCAATTTTATAAATGAATATAAATTGTCATTACATTCTCAAAAACACTTTCCAACTCCAAAAGGAAAACTAACATATTTTATTAATTGCGATTCATATATTGCACCAAAATAATTAAATACATTATTGGATATAATAAAGTCAATAGTCAAACAGAATGATTGTTCAAAGAGAATTGAAAATATGATTTACACTATTGACCGAAGGTAATTGGTAGAATTAATGAAAAAAACGAACACAATATTTAGTAAATTCTACAATTTTATTGAGTCTTGCTGACCATGGTTTCGCCAGCAACGGCATTTACAAGGCAGCTTAACCAAGACTGAAGGCTTAACCAAGGCGGTAAGATGTTTTAATGTTTTGTGTGATTTGATTTTGAAAATACATTGCAATTATGAATAAAACACATACCTTTACTTGGGAAATCTTACTTATTTCTGTTACTATTTATCTTAGATCAATAAACCAGGTACCAAAATGCTTGTATTAAAAGGGGCTATTTTTTATGTATCTTGTCTTTTTTTTGTAACATCACTCGTTTTAAAGTTATTAGGATTTGAACATTTTAAATGACCGCCATTTTGTTTCTGTAAATGATATTATTTTCAAACTTTTATCTAAGATGCACACTAATAAGGTCATTAAATGTAAAAAGTTTCAACTTGATATCTCAAACCATTTTTAAGATAGAAATTTTTTTCTAAAAAACACATACAGACAGACAGACAGAAAACTAAGCAAGATAGGACTATACATTATATGGTGAAAATTGTTTGTTTTTACCTATAGTATAACCTCGTGAAGTTTTGGTCAATACTTACGGGACACCCTGTATATACCAAGTGTCCTAAAAGTCCCACCCCCCTATTATTTTTTTATTAATGGAAATAGACAGATTTGCTTTGGGGAAAGTTTAGATAACCAAAGGAGGAGTTTTTGTAGTATCAACATTTTCAGCCCTTACCCCCAAAATGGGGTAGTTTGGGGGTAAGTCAAGAATTTTAAATAGCAACCCCTATTGAGTGATACCTCATTTTAAAGGTGTTTTAAAAATAAGAATAATGGTGCAAACTAGAGGTCTCTAAGTTCATCTTACTCAATATAGCGACCAATCGAATTGTGAATTTTACGTTAATAATTACACCGGAAATGTTACGAAATATACAACATGCTTTTGAGTCCAGAATCTATTTCTGAAAAGAAGTAAATGGTAGCCATTTCGAGAACTTAATCTGAGCTAAAAAAAAAAAAAAAAAAAAAAAAAACAGGTAAGGCTCTGACCATCATTTTACCAACATATAGCAGTTTGTAATGTAATAAAAACAACCGGAATTTGTAGGTTAACATTCACAATTCAATTGGTCGCTATGTTGGATATGATGAACTTAGAGACCTCTAGTTTACGTCATTATTCTTATTTTTAAAAGACCTTTAAAATGAGGAATCCTCATACATTCGTTCACCCTTTGCATACCTCAACTCTCTGGCCCAAAACATTCCCATTTAATCCAAACCTCAATTTATATATCCTCATATACGGTCATGTTCACAAAATTTCATGTATCATATCTTCATCATATCATTCATCACTTAAGCATATTTTTTGTGCATTCATGACCATCTAAAAGTTTGAAATTTTTATACCCTCCGAGAAACCCAGATTTTTAATTTTCTCAAAAAGATTTGTTTTGATTTGTTTTGTTTTGTAATACACCAATGATTTGTATTAATTTATTATATAAAAGTGGCGCATTATAGATATAGAGTGCTTAAACATGATCAATTTTGGTGAGGTACTGGCAGGGCAAATTTATTTCTTAGGCTATAATGTTTTTTCTGAGGATTTTCCAAAGCTACTTGAAGATATAGAATAGAAAAAATTTGGGACTTTAAAAACGTATACATTTTTCAGCGTTTTTGCATTTTATACCTAAAGAATCTTTAGGTGTAAAAATAGAGGCCAAGAGCTTAAATTCTACACTTCTTTGCCATACTCTTACAAGATATTTTTGGTTAAATATTATTGGTTTTATTGTAGAAGTATTTATTTGTGTTAACTATGCTAATCAGAAAAAGTAAGTGTTCTTAAAAAAAAGGTTGGATTTAAGCTGGAACACTAACTTTTCATGTAACACGCTAAGGTGGCATGTGCAATAGTAGAATTCGTTAGTTGTTAGTTAGGTGGATTTTTTCTTTTCAAAAGATGTTTATTTCCAAACTAGCACTGTTGGCCAAAGAGGTGCATAATTTCTTTTCTTTTCCTATGCAAATGATTTTTGTGTGAAAGCTATTAATAAATTATTAATAAAAACTATGAAAATAAATGATATTTGAATATCAAATTCTGAATATTCAACTTGAATTCATTTCTGAATTAATATACAAAGGATATCTTGAAAGTAGTGAAGTTATTGTTGAATTTCAACAATTGTCAGTTCTAGGGTTAAACATAAAATTAGAAAATAAGAATAATACTGACCCGATTTAGAGTCATACGAGCTGCTGTTGTAATAATCACTTATAGAGTTTATTGAACTAGAACAAGAATCATCCAAACTACGATCACTGTAATCAAACAAAACACTGTTTTAAAATTTATTTATCTTAAATAACTCAATAATAGTAACAGAGATCTGATTTAAACAAAATTGTAATAAAAATTTTTTTTCTTTTCTTTGTATTTGCAACAAATGTGTCACTTTTGAAATATGTAATCTATATTTAAAAAAATGCCTCCTGTTTTAATAATATTTTGATATAAAATATAGTCAAAAATAAGTCCTTAAACATAAGTTTAATAATTTTTTTATATAAATTTATATGGTGAACATATTTTGTGTCCGAAGGCAATAAACAGTCAACAGGATGCTCGAAGATCCTTCTAGGGTCAATACCAAAGAAACCTTTAGATTGAACAGGATAGATCTATGGAAAGTGGTTGGATTGTTGACTATTCATTGGATGTCCCATAGTCCACTACATGGGGCTTCACATACCAGACCTTCTGTGCAGGAAATGCGGTGAAGCTGGAGAGACAGCTCAGTACATAATATTTGACTGTCTAGCTATGAACAGGAAACAGATTGTGTCCTTTTGAAGTGGAGGACAAATAAGAGTATACAACATCATCCGCATTATCTCACAATTTTAAAAAAAATCTGAGATTGGATTGAAAATGAAGTTAATATATGGATAGGAATATCTGGTGATATGATCGCTGGGCCATTCATCATTGAAGGAAATTCTATTATCATGATATGTTGGTAAACAGAGATTAAACGCATTGCTGGACCAAATTACAACAATGTGTGGTTTCAGCAACATAAAGGCCCCTTCTCACTACAATGTACAAGTAGGCGGAATTTTAAACGTAATATTCCCTCAAAGATGAATCAGAACAAGGGTGCTGATAGAATGACCAGCATGTTCGCCAGACATTTTACCGTTTGATTTTTTTGTATGGTGTCATTTAAAACACAATGTATATGAAACTAGACCAGTCTACATTGGTGATTTAAAGAGCTATATTATTAAAAAAGCTGCAATGATTACACCTAATATGTTGCAGAACATTCTGTGATCCTACTACTATACCATTCTGTGTCCATTGCCAAACCATTGAAGGAAAGCATTTTGAACTTTTTTTAAAGTTTAAAGATAAGCCCTATTTCATTATTCAACTAAAACTCTTGATTTTAAAATAAAGCAACTATTTCATTTTACTTTTTGCACACAATTTCAACTGTAAAAACATATACAGTAGAACCCCTCAAACTCGACACAATGTGGACTTTAAGGTTGTCGAGTTTGGGGGTTGTCGAGTTTGGAGGTTGTCGAGTTTTAGGGAACTTTGGTATTTAATGGTTAGGTTTGCAACAAATACTCAAAATTACTTTAAATAACTGTGCATTTATTGATTATCAATGATTACACGTTTATTGCAAAAAAGTCCCTGCTGACAACAACAAAAATAGTGTGTTCAATCACACATTAAAATGAAATTTATCGATGGGTCAAATGAGATTTAAAAAGTATTGGCCTTGTACAATAGGCTCAGTAAACTAAAAACACCTATCCTAATATGCTGTAATAAAATGTACAGTAAAGTCTACAGTAAAAAACAGACAGTCCATTAAATATCTTTAAAGATTAAAACAATTTTATATAAAAACAAACATTAGAGCAAAGTTAGCATTATTTGAAAAAACTTTTGATTGATCTTTGATTTTCATTTTTGACTCGACGTCTGGCAGCTTCATCTCGAAGTCTTCGAAGAAAAAGAATGTCCATACCAAACACGGTCCAATACAAATGCTATAAATTGAACTGCTGATCGCATATAATTAAGAGTCGGGTCATTTTTCTCACCTGGACCTTTATTACAAAACTTGAATCATAGTTCTACGATGCTCCGTTGAATTGTTATGACAAAAGACTTGCCGCTTACTTTAATGGAATCGGTGCAAATGACCGGTAGCATCAGGGTGGTTAGGCGTTTGGGTTCACAACAATATGAATGTTTTGGCAACACATGATTAGGGCTGTCCCGGTCTACCTGGACCCTTTATCTTTAACTTCGGCCTCTACTATACAGTAGGATTAGAAAGTGGCTAGACAAAGGAGCAACCCTCACAGCTGTATAAACAAAAGTGACAAGCCTCAACCTCCCGGTATCTGGCAGGCGCACATGGCGTATAACAATGCAGTGAATGACCTTGGAAATCCCACGCTCCTGGTCACTGGCCCTGTCGAGTTTGACGGAATGTCGAGTTTGAGGGGGTCGAGTTTGAGGGGTTCTACTGTATGACAAACCGTTATTTTCTTTCAGTTGAACAATGACGTGTGAATATCCAAATTACATTTAATACGTATAACTTTTTAACAGTAAATGATAGTTACATAAATTAAACATCTATTAACCTTGGTTTTATCTGGAGATTCAGAATATATCAAATAATAAACATACTCTTACATTTTAAATATACAAGAAAAACATATTTCATACATTTTTGGAACATTTTGTATTTTTGAAAACATTTTTTTTATGCCTTGTAATAGTTTCAGCATATACCTTTAAAATAAGGGGTCGATCATCTTTCTAAATCAAATAACATCTGAAATATACAGCCGTTCTGATACTTTTTTGACACATGTATATAAAATTGCTCAATAACAAAATATTAAAAATATTTTGTTTAATGTGTTTTATTCCATTTTTTAACAAATCTGTAGCTCCGGTTTGTATATACATTGTTTATACATTTAATGATATAATCGAAGCTTATTGTCAGGACTAAAAATTGAAACAACTTATCAAATCCATGAAAATATATAATAAAATACACTATACGCCTACCTGATTTGCCGTTTTCTTGCTTCAGATCGAGGAGTATGTACCACTTTGGTCAACATGATGCGATGTGGTTCTTTCAATAAATGAACTTTAAATGTATGACTTCTTGATGCCATCGCTACAGAACCAAAAACTGTTTCTCCAAGAACTGTTACATCCTGGTTTGGTCGTTTATACTAGAAAGAAAATATATAAGTATTAATAGTTCAACCACAGAAAAGTATCATGATGAATGAACATTAACTGAAACAGTTGATGAGCATAAAATAGTAAATCCGTTTTGAGGTCCCTTGGGTCCAAAAGTGGTTTGTGGAATGATGTTTGTCCGTCATATGCGTAGTGCTCTAACAGCCCAAAAGAATGAACGAATTTTAATCAAATTTGGTATGTGGGTATATTTTGGTTATATCTTCAAACTCTTCTTCAACATTTTTGTAACTCAAAATTTTGGGGTAACTGCCATAAGAAAATAACAGAAAATTACGATTTACTAAAAACTGGCTGCAACGATTTTGATCAAATTATTCTCTAAAAACCAAATAAAACTTATTGGTCGTCATTCTCCAAAAATGTTGTTTGTGAGTTAACATTAAAAAAAAACCATAAAATAGGCCATAGGCTGTTACAAAATAGGTAATTTTGCAAAATCGGTTTAATAACTGATTAAGTTCAAATTTTAGTGAAACGTAGAGATGTAAAACTTATAGATTTGTTGCGTTTTATATTGTATAGAGATATGATTAATAAATGCTTACTTATCAAATTGAAGTCACATCAGTTTAATAGTTTTAAAACTCATTACCTAAGTACACATAAAAAGGTGTTCAACTAAATGTGTACTCAATGAGATAAGATAAACTGGACCTGAATGCAGTCTTTATAAATGGTAAATATCAATGTTAGTTGCAAATATTCTAATCTTAAAAAATAAGTATTACAGACACATTGTTTGGAATTATTGACAGATTGCTTTCTTACTTTTAACAGCCGAGATATAAATGTAAATTTCTGACAATCAGCATCTTACTTTAGAGCAACAAATCAATTCAACTTATTGTTGTTGTTTGAGGTGGAAACTTTGACTTTTCGGAACTGTGCTCTTTTTTGAAAATATAGGAAGAAATAAGAGGCATGGCAAACTTCAGGGCCCTAGCGGGATCAAACCATTTTTAATGTAGTCTTAGGTTAGATTCCTCTTTTTCATCTTTCCCATCAGGCCCCCCCTCTTGACCAACTCTTGTTCTCTTCTGTCCCTGACACTATTAGAGTATTCGAGGGCTAGCAGTGTTTATTTTATGTTCTTTTCTTCCTTCTTTTAGGATCCTTCTTTCATTTTTGTGATCAAGAGGTTTTTTGCTTCCATGCTCACAAATGGATTGTTTTGTGTGGTATATGATCAAGGACTTTGTATATTCCACAATGTCATAACCACAGAATAACTAAAAGATTACACTGTTGTTATTTACAGGATATGGAAAGTGATAAGGGCTTATGTCGCAGGTATGTAGCAATGTTTTGGACAGACTTCAAATTTATATTCTTGAAGAAGGAAACACTTAACATATAGGCTAGTACACTTTAACAGCAGCTTGTTTGGAACCAAAACTCCAAACAGTGAAAATTATAAAATCTCAGTTGGCAGGCGAGAAAGCTCTACGTCGTGTGATCTGGAAATTTATAGAAATGTTAAGAGAAGTAACGCAAACTTTTATATATAGAGCATGAACAGGTCACCTAGTTCTGGACTATTATTTTGCACTATTTCCACTTGTTAGAATTACAAGATATAAATCCTTCAGAAGGTCACTCGTAGTAATTATGGGTGTGTGAAACCTGAGGAACCCTGGATCTAGCTAGATCTACACCTTTCTTCATATACAGTAGTCTTGGGTAGATCACTCTCTTTCATTTCTTCTATCGGGTATCTCTTGACCAAGTCTTGTTCTCTTCCAACAATGACACTATTAGAGTATTCGAGGACTTGGACTCTTATTTTAAACTCTTTTCTTTTTTTTGCGATGATGATCTATAGGTTTTTTGCCTTTAAAAGAACAATAAAAAAATATATAATGTAAAAGATGTAGTGGTAATTTAGAGATGCTAAAATTACTGTAGTGCAAATACACCCGTAATCCTGTCAAGACAAAACATCTGGAGTGCCCTGACAACAAATATGATGTAAAAATGAAAACATGATTGAAAAGTAAGTGTTGATCTTAGTTGCACAAGCATACATCATGCTATCGATATTGAATGAATTGGATAGACGTACTAAGAAAAGAGATATGAAACCTTAAACAGTTTTAACAATTAAAAAATATTACACAAGTAGATGGGCTATTAAGGTACTTTACCAAGCCTCATCGTAGAGGCACATCTTCTAAATGTAATTTTTGGTGAGTGTAGGAAATGTTAAATTGTATTGGTAGATCAAGGAGTATTAGGTAGTAGTACTAGAGGGTAAGTTTGTTTAAAACGGTTGTTATATAGGTTTAATAAACCTCAAAATTGTGTGTATCACTACTTTCTTGACGTTGGCCACTTTGACCTTGACCGTCTCCACTCACTTCAACCGTGTGAGTGTCATGGCTCTTGTAAATGTACTTACTTGAAGAAGCATCCACTCGCTACACTTGAGTTGGTGACTTGGCCCTGCCAGATCTCGTAACTATATAAATATTTATGTGAAACAACTATATGAATATACATTTTCTTGGGAGGTCAGGGTTGTTCGAAATTACATTTTTTCTTAAAATAACTTAGCTATTTTTAATCATAGAGAGATGTGGTTGGTGCCATTGAATTGAAATTTGCAGATTTTTTATCTAATTTTAAAATTAAAATTTTTAATTTTTAAAATTTTTACTAATATTAATAGGTTTCTATTAGCACACTATATCAAATTTGATCTTCCTATCTTAAATTGTGTAGTCGTTATCGTGCTTACAAACAAACAACAAAGATAACAGATGGAATGTTGAAAATATCTTTTTCAATTTCCTGATCCTATGAAACATGGAGATCAGTTAAAAAATGGAGGTTGAAATTTTTGGGTTTACCAAACTTATATACTTCATACAATGGGTTTGTAAAAACAAAAATTTGAAGTGCCAAATTACTTTTGCCATCACTCTTCATATATGAAAAATTAAATCTAATTGAGGAAAAAATTGAATCACTTATTGTATAAAGAGCTTGTTTTTATCTAGATTACATGTATAATAATGTGGATGGGATTTTGATAAACTGGCTATTCAAACAAAGAGCTGAGCTAATACGATTAAATAAATATGTTTATATGAATTCACTGCGGTTTTACTTGCTACATAATTTCAAAGAAGATATTGATGTTATATACTTTGTTAGTTTTTCTTTCACTTTAAAAGAATTCATTAATTTTGTAACGAGAAAAAGTGCGTCCTTTGTTTTAAATTCGGGGAGGAATGGGTATTGCTAAAGGAAATGATATTTAAACAAATTATTGGTAGCGTGGAAATATGCTCATAGGTTGGATTTAATTTTTGCCTGACTCGTTCTAGATTCAATAGCTATTAAGCAAGGGCTGAAACATCACCAATTAACCAACCAGCTCACATGAGCATTTAACAATAATTAAAAATTAATTATAATTAAGTTAACACTTATTGCACTCGTGGTCAACGTATCATCAAGTTAAGCCATACTCTGGTCACTTGATTGATATTTAAGTCAATTATAAAAAAATGAGTGCACATACAAATTACTCCAGGGTCTTAGACCCTTACAATATGCTCTTACCTGATCATTTTGGGGGTATTAACTTTGAAGTGTAAAAAAAAACTACAATGGCAAATGTGGTGTTCTCTGGTCCAAGGCCTTGCTGGAAATCATTAAATTCACTCTCAGTTGTAAGCACGTGGGAGGAGACTATATTAGATTAACATTACTAATGGTCGCCTGCATTTTAGACCAATAGGCAAGATGCAGTACATTAAAGATATACAAGTAAACTAACATATCTCTAAACAGAAATATGATGGATATCGGTCCATTGTAATTATAACACTTATAGATTTTTTTAACAAACTAGTATTATTAATTAAATATTTCAAGTGAAAAATACACGCCTAACATAACCTAATCTGGCAATTGAACACAGAACCTTTGGCTTTACACACAATGCTCTATTAACTGAGCTATCCTTGTTGTTTCCCACCAAACACGTCTCACTTGACTTTGTTTTTTACTTATAACTTGAAATAATTATTAATTCATTAAGTATTTTTGTAAAAATGTATGAGTTTTAAAGAGACGAAGAACATATTAAATAGTAAGAAATCTTTTTTATTGTGTGAATATTCCAGAACTGTGTGGAAGTATAGGTATGATTTGATACAAGAATGTAACAACTTCAAATAACAACGATTAGAAAGATTTTAATTATAAAAATTAATGTTTGGACGGTCTGTGACCACGAGTAATGTGTAGAAGAATAAGGTTTCATTTTGTTATATTATTTTAGAATTTAGCAACAATATCACAGCTTTTAATTTAGATAGTATACTTTAAATAATTGAATATTACTACAATTTATTTATTACAGGGGAAAATTAAACCAAATATTTATACATTCTGTGAAATAAGCAAATAATCTAAAAGTAGTCGGGGAAACAATTATATAATAAAATAATTGAGATAAATTTAATTAGATTCCAATAATAACATGTTTGATAGTATCTTGACTGTATCACATGATATTAAACTGTTGTGTTTATATCTAGGCCTATTACAAAAGTAAATAGATACTTAATAAACATTATTACTTTTTATTGACCCATTGCTAATCTGATCATATTTGTTTCAAATATAATGTACAAATATTAGGTCTTGTCTCTCAATTCAAACAAACTAGATGCAAATAACAATACATTAAATGTAAATAATTCCTGTCTTTTGCAAATTAGATCTGGTAATAACTTACGAAAATAACAATAGGTGTAACATGAAAGCACTTAATTAATTTATTTATTCACTCCCTTATATTGTTTCCTCTTAAAAAAGTATGTCTAGTGATATTATTATTGGTCTAGGACTTAAATGTTGCCTTAACAAATCTTTCAATTCATCAAGAGTCTTTGATTCATAGGTAATTGAATATAATAATGTTTTTTAACAATGAATACATTTTTGGGCTTAATACCGATATCAAAGCTTTAACTCTTTTTGTTTCTAGTATGTTTTCTAGTCAAAAAAATCAATATCAAGTTCTTTGAAGATACATTTATATCTGTTGAAGTTCTATGAATATAAAAAAGTGGTTTCTGGAATAGTTTCTATCTGGTTTGAATCAAATTAACCCTACGACAACAACAGGGGTGATGCGTCACCCCACGCAGGTATATTTTTTGTTGTTGTGGTGGCAGTAGATCGCGTATGACCTTGGGGATTTTTGTATTCTTTGTTCAGTTTGGTATCTGCCGGTACGCAGGAAACTAGACTGTTTTGGTGTTTCCAAGTTGTTCAAAAAAATATCTTGGGGTGACGCGTAACCCCTGTTGTTATTCGTGTTGAGTTGATTTTCTGTGCTTATCAAAACACTTTATTTTTTTAAATTTCAAAATGGCTAATATTAATGACCCGGACTTTAGTGATATTGTGAGAGATATGCTTGAATATGACAGTGATAGTGAAAATGGTTCTTCGTATGAGGACAATACTGAACATCAATCGGAATATGATTCTTCAGAATATTCTTCAGAATCTGAACCTGAAAGCGCTGTACTTCAAGGACCTATAGTAAAAGGTAAAAATGGTTTTAGGTGGTGTCTTGTTCCTCCTCCAAGTAGCAGATCTGCGCATAGGAATATAGTTCGCATTCCTAGTGCCAGAATTAGTACCCTCAATATAACAAATGAGAAGGATGCTTTCCTTACCTTGATAGAGTTGTCTATAATTGATGCTATTGTGAATTTCACAAACCAAAACATTTCAAAATGTAGAGATAAGTTCAACACTCCTCAAAGATATATACATGACACTGATTCAGCTGAAATATTAGGCCTAATTGGTTTACTATATACAGCTGGTTTTCAAAAAGATGGCCATCTTACTGCCAGGGAAATGTGGTCTCCTTATGGGTCGTCATTTTATAAATGTGTAATGAGTCTGAACAGGTTTAGGTTTCTTATGGCTTGTCTCCGGTTCGATGATAAAGATAACAGGAATCCAGAAGACAAATTTGCTCCAATAAGGGAACTTTGGACAAAGTTCATTGATAAATGTAAATCTTCCTATGTGCCTCACACCTATGTCACGGTAGATGAACAATTACTTGCATTTCGTGGCAGATGTCCATTCAAAGTTTATATAGCTAATAAGCCAGATAAATATGGAATAAAAGTCGTAACGATGTGTGACTCTCGTACTTATTATATGATTGATGCAATCCCCTATATTGGCAAGGAACCGGGCAAAACTACTCCCAGTTATTATGTTAACAAATTAACAGAGACTATTCATGGTTCAGGTCGCAATATCACATGTGACAATTGGTTTACGTCAATTCCTCTAGCTCAACAACTGTTAAAAGACCATAATTTAACATTGGTAAGAACTTTGAGGCGTAATAAACCTGAAATACCCAAGTCATTTTTGGCTAATAAGCAAAAAACTGTGTTGACATCTCAATTCGGCTTTTCTGATAAGACCATGTTAGTTTCATTCACTCCTAAGAAAAATAAATGTGTGTTACTGATTTCCACGATGCACAGTCAAACGGAAGTTAATGAACAGTCCCAAAAGCCTGAAGTTATTGAGTTTTATAACAGCACAAAGGGAGGAGTAGACACGTTTGACAAAATGGTTCATACCTATTCTGTGTCAAGAGCAACAAGACGGTGGCCACTAAGGATGTTTTATGGTATTTTAGATCAAGCAGGAGTGAATTCTTTGGTACTATTTAAGAAAGTTGCACCTTTGGATAATGTAGTAAGGAGACAATTTCTTAAAGACCTTGGTTTTCAACTAGCCAGACCACACATGGAGAAGCGATTAGAATCACAGCTTCCTAAGGAACTCAGGGCCAACATAAAAATGCTTTTAGGAATCGAAGATCCACCAGTACCACTGGACACCCCTGCCCCTGCAAAGGTAGCAAAGCAGTCAAGATGTTACATGTGTTCCCGTCAAAGAGACAGAAAAGTGAAAACTGTTTGTGCTAAATGCAAACAGCCAACATGCAATGACCACCGCAAAGAAATTTGTCATAACTGTATATAAATTGTCTAGTTTTAATTTGAAAAATTCAGATTTATTGTTTAGCATTATTATTTAATTCAATTATTATTGTTTTTATTATTTTACTCAAGTTTTACCTAAGTTTTTCTTTTCATTTTTCAGTTAAAAAAATTATAACTAATAAAATTATTTAAAATTTATATTGTCAGTTTAATCCAATTTAAAACTATCTTTCAAGGTATAAACTGTTCAAAGATTGTAATAAAATTATCCTAATATGTACAATATATTGTTGTCTTAACAAATTGGTTGTTTATTTATATGCCCATACACAAAAAAATTTATTTTTTTTCACTAATATAAACAATGTGAGATTACATGCACTTTTCCGGAAAATAAATATTTTGGAAGGTACATACTACTACTATATTTCAATAATATTAATAATATATAGTTAAATATATGTCTAATATATTCAATAAGAAAAAAAAAAAAAAAAAAAAAAATTACGTATAAAATATAAATTTTTTAAAACTGGGGTGATGCGCCACCCCATGTTGTTTTTCAAAGCGGTTTAGTTTGTGTTGTTATCCTAGGGTTAAGTATGTTACCACATTTTGGCCAGTTAGTGGGACAATTTTAATTTGTTCTAAAATTCAAAAATTGAGGATAGCTGAAATTGGCCGATACAATTTTGATAAAATTTTGTTCAAATGTAGCCTCTAAGGACCCAAACAAAATAAAACGGTTGCTATCTGTACGGATTTCATCAATTATTGGTAAAAAGACACATAAATCAGCCAAACAAACACAAAGCACTTTAAATCTACACAATTTTAATTGAAATGTATAATCTCAAAATCTAAATAAAATTACTAAATGTTAAAGGGGTGGGGAGTGAGAGAGTTATTTTAGCCCTCTTTTGGTTTTTTGTTGAGTTTTTAAAACCTCTTTTGAAAATGATGTTTCAAAACTGAATACAATTGTAATTACAAATGAGTTGTAGTTTTTTATTTCATTCATTTGGTAATCCCCAGGTAAATCTTTCATCAAGTAGTTTTGGGTTATACGATTGTGGCAATTAAATAACCGAATTGGTGCTGCTACCGGCAAACAGTGAGCACGCTGCAGCAGGTTTTAACATGTCTGTGCCCGTTGATGCTTCTCCCAAGCTCTATGGCCACAGTTGTATGTCGCTTAGTCTCACTGTACTAATCGCCTGTTCAAGTCCTTGTGATAGCGTCTTGTCAGAAAAATGTAAAGTGTTCAGATGGAGCAATGAGTTAACCTCAAGTTTCTTGTGAATCGGGAAAAACTGCTACAGAAGCTCTTCGCAAAGTTAAAGGAAGTGTATGGAAGTGAATGTTTATCACGCAGACAAGACAAGTTATTGAGTTGTTTAAAAAGTTTAAGGAGGGACGTGAAACGGTTGAAGACAATCCACGCCCTGGATGACCCTCAACAACAAAAATGAAAAACAACATCCAAAAAATTTGGTAAAGTGATTCTGCAAAAATTGTTGTCTGAGTGTCCGAGCTCTTGCTGAAATCTCAGGAAAGTGTTTCTCAGATTTTGCATGAATCATTGAACATGCAGAGAGTTTGCACAAAAATGGTGTCAAAACATCTCACTCCAGAGCAAAAAGAATTGAGAATGAACATTTGTGCTGATCATTTGAACATTGACAATGACAAATTGTCAGACAGAGTGGTTACTTGTGATGAATAAGTTGTTTTTACCTATGATCCTGAAACAAAGTGTCAATCGATGCATTGAAAGAGCGCAAGTTTACAATGGGGAAAAATAGAGTGAAAAAAAGTTCTGATTGGACCATCCACATGGTGCCCTGTGACTTTTTTCATTTCCTAAGATCAAATTGGAGCTTAAGGGGACAAGATTTGACAGTGTGAAAGTAGTAAATGCAAATGCGACTGAGGCTCTCAACAAGCTGACAGAAGCGGATTTCCAGCAGTGCTTTGAATAGTGGAAAATTTGTATGGAGCATTGTAGGGATCAGTATGGAGTGCATTGAAGGGGATAAACTTTATAATGTAATTGGGGATCAATAAAATGTTTTGTAGCACCAGTCCAGTTATTTAATTGCCATACCTCGTATTTCTCTCTTCCATCTTTTCTTTTAGATCTCTCTTGACCAACTTTTGATCTCTTCCGAATCTGACTCTATTAGAGTACTTGAGGGCTAGTAATTTGAACACTTTATTTTGATGATGACTGCAATGTTTTTCATCTTATAACAACAACAAAATTGTGATTTTCATTAGATAACAAATTAGATGCTTCAAATTGACTTGTTTAAAGTTGAGTTCAATAATTGCATCTAACTGTAAATGAATATATTGGAGTGGGTAATTATTCATTTTGACAGAATCATGAGGAAATCATTCCTCTCAGAAATGAAGTGATAATTGAGAAATCTGTGCAGAGTGGTTTGATATGCCAAACTCAAGTAGATGCACTTCACATTCGGTTAATATTGTACCATTGTTATGGTGGCAATGATTTCTGTTACTGGTTAAATTTTTACGAGGGAATAAGAATCAAATGGGCCAATTTCAATTACCTTATTTTTGACAAGGTGGAGATCAAAATGGCTGATTTTTTACCATAATATAAAATTTGTTTTTTATTATAGACATAATAATTCATTTACATAATATTGAATGTTGATACAAATTTAGTCATTTCACAAGAGCAAGAAGTAATATTTTGCTTTCATCAGAGGTAAAACATAACTTGTAATAAAAATTGTACTGGATCAAAACTTGACTTGGAGTCACAATAACTTGAAAAAACAAAACAAAAAAAAACATTCAATTATCTGAAAATTTTACATTCTTCAATCAATGCCCATCTAAACTGATAAATAAAATTTATTTTGCAGACATGCAAATCTCACATTCAAAATGGCCCTTCATGTTGTGGGTACCTATGAGGCTATTTTTTCTTGTTGTTTAAAGGCAAAAAACTTCTTGGTCATCATAGTCTTAAAAAAAAAAGATGAAGAAAAAAGTATAAAATTAGTCCTTAGTCCTCGAATACTCTAATAGCATTAAAGTCAGAAAATAACTTGAGTTGGTCACAAGACCTGACAGGAAAGATTTTTAAAGAAAATTTATACGAAGGTGGAAAATGAGCTAAGTCCCCTCGGGATTGTCAAGCCTGCACTCATGATAGTATTATTATACCGGTTTTGAAAGTTCAAAAACATCTTATAAGAGTAATGTCCTTTTAAAATAAAATGGATCATTTGCTCCCATTTGTTGATATAAAATGATTTATACATCATAAAACATATATGTGTTTTAACAAGATTATTTGTTTAATTTTATTATTTTAGAATTATTCAATTACAAAATTAGTAGTCTAGTCTTAACCTCAGCGTTCAGTCTAACTCTTGCCATGATTATTTTTACAACACTTTTGGGAGGACAACATAAATTAAAACTTAATATAAACAATTAGGATATTTGATATCTTAAAAAAAATATTAAATGTGTGTGATAAGAAGTAGATAAGAGATGGGGTGAATATGATAAAAACCAATGGTGGATTGTGTTAAAAAAAAGTATTATATTGCTTACTAAAAGTTCTTTCATTCAGAGTTTTGAGTTTGTTATTATGGTCTTTAATAAATTTTGAGAGTCGCACTTTTCATTGTTTAATTTTGGCTGGATATAATCTGGATGAAAGGTGAATTTATAATGTTGAATCAATTGCATAAAAGGTGAACAAAGTTATATATTCCACTCACCAATATTTCTAAGCTGAAATATTATATTTTAGCTACTTAGCTGTTTTTTATATTTTTTATTACTGAAATAATTATTTAAAACCTTTAATCTTCCTGGATCTAAAACAATGATGCTGTCTCTTTATGTGTTTTGAATAGAATTTCCTGAAGTTTTTTTTCCCTTCTTCGCCAAAGAGTGAGTTCTTCTTTCTTTTACTTCAGCTTAAGTCCCAAGTGATAGTGAGTTCTTCTTTCTCTTTCTTTTCACAAGTTAAATTACTCGTGACATATAATTTGAATTCTATTACTGTTCATGTTGCATAAATTATATTATATGAAGATACAAAATATGAATGATATATATATTTATTGTGGTGATAATGAATAGGTTTATTGGGTGATTTATATGTTATCCATGTATGATTTTATAACTTTGGAATTTCGATATTGTTCCATTTACGGCATTTAGTATACTCCCTCTTATATATATATATATATATATTAAATTTGTACGTTTCTACAAATAAGTGGCGCATTAAATAATTATTACAGATCAAATAAATATCCTCAATGGAAAATTGTTAATATTTTGACTAAAACAAAATTAACAGAGGTTCAATGTTTTATCTATTCAAATTGTTCAATTTTTTAATGAAGGAAATTCTAAAACAAGCAATTCTGATTATGTTAAATATAGGCTGGAAAGATACAGTATAGGTTGGAAGAATTTAAACATAATGACAATTTCTAGCACATATATATTCCAGACAATAATAAATACTAAATTTAATTCTGGATATCTTCCCCAATTGGGAGATAACCACAACTATTTGATCAGAGGAAATTCTTTGGGAAAAAAAAACAACAACATATACGGGTAGTAAATTTATAAATAGGCTACAATCTATTTATAGACTTAAATTTACAATCTTAAGACAGATTTAAAAGAATTTTAAAGAAATATATGAACTCAAAACCACTGTATTCTATTGAGGAATACTTTGAATTGAAGTAATGAAATAGCATAAATGATATCGCTGTAGTTGTCTATATAGATATACATGATGTTAGTTTGTAGTAAAACTTGATTTTGTATTGACACCATTTAAGTTGTAATGATACAATGATATGAAAAAGTTTATTATTTTTAGCTATGCGGTACAAATATTATTTTCTCACAACCAACAAAAGAAATATTATTTTGGATAAGTAACATTGAATTTTTGTTTTAATAATGCATTTCTATATGTCAAGATTTCTTGTTTTCATATCTAAAGGCCTATGTATGTTGTATTTATGTAAGACTGTATATTTATGTACATGGTTAATTTTGTATTTAAGTAATGTATAGTAGTTTTGTATAGGTAAATCAACCTAACTCTTACTTATACTAATGGAATTGTATATAAATATGCACAGGAAGTACCTAATATTCTTAATTTATTATTATTATTAACACCCCTACAAATTAAGTTTTTTTTTTTTTTTTTTTTTTTTTTTTCCAATTCTAATAGAACATCTCAGACAGAGTAGCCTAGTTTCTTCTTTTTACCTCAACTAAACAGAAAAAATAAAATGATGGTAAATCCTAAGCAGCTTTGTCATAAGTATTACCTAATTTGCCATTATTCCAAATAAAGAATGTATATAAGTAGAATAAGCTCAAGTTACGGTATGTTAGTAGGAAGCAAATGTTATAAAATTTAGTATACAGCGTGATTAAAAATTTCCACAACAATAATTTGGGAATTGAATCTAAAGCTAAAAAAAAGAAAAAAAAAGTTTATTTAGTTTTCCGTCTGTCGCCAATTTTGTGTTTTTACAAAAAGGGGGGAAAAAAACATTAGGCCTATATCTTTGGAAGTAGATTATATATGGAGTGAAGATTTGGTATATAGGCTACATATTTAGGTTTAGCCTATAATAAGCAGACTATAGCCCATTATACAAAATTCTATTTTCTATTTTATTTTTTGTGCTTGCATACAGATGACAACAATGATGAAGGGATGGTATGTCGAAAATCATGCAAATCAGTAAAAAAAAGGAGATTGCAATTTTTGATGATAACCATACTGGGTAAGTAATTTGTACATAAGCCAGAATATAACGTAAATCATACAATTACTAAAGGTAATTTTACAAATTTGTTTTCAGGAACTAATGTAAATTATTTTTTTAAAAATTTGCTTTATATTTGTCATTGTTTCAGTACAAATAAATAATACTAGCCTAAGTTTACTGCACTTGGTACGTTTATTTTAACAAACAAATATTATTCTTTACCTGGTATCCAAACCCATTGGAAATTTCAACAATGAGTTCTTTTGAATCTCTCCTGGTCCGAGGAACTGGGTTTTGTGGGTCCAATGCAACTTTTTGTACTGATGACGAATCAAATAGTAACTTACGTCCTCTCCAGTCACATTCTCTGAACAGTAAAACACGAACCTGGTCCTTCTCAACGCTGAATGTTGTAAAGCTGTAAAAACATATTCCTTTTCATAATAGGATGAACCAAAAGTAAAACCTCCTCCTAAACTACTGACACTACATGGTGAAAAAAAATTGCACAAAATTTCTCATTCACCCTTATCTAAACCAACTGAAACAACTCATTAGGCTACTAAAAATATCAGCTTGGTAGTTGTCAGTTAAAAGGTGAGGACTATGGATGCTGTCTTTGAAAATATATTTAAATTCGTCTTGAACACATCTTCAGCATAAATTGTTAACGATGGTGGTCAAAGTTTATTTTTGGTTTTGCTAATTATTTCTGAACTGTAGGCCTAATATTTTTACTTGCGATTTTGGAGATGTGTTTGGGTCAGTAATTTTCACAGTTTGCTTCTATTGATTGAAATTGCTAGAGTCAATTAAAAAAAAAAAAATACATATTTTTAACAGCCAACTTTTGTCTGTTTTACCAATAACACACAATGCAACATCTTTGGAGAGATGGCAACCAATAAATATGTTTTATTTGATCTTTAGAAAAATTTGATTAAAATCAAAAAGCCAATTTTGAGAAAATTATAATTTGTTGTTATTTTCTTACGGCAGCTACTCCCAAATTTGAGTTATAAAAAGGAAAGAAATTAAAAGTTTTGAAAATATTTAACCTATATCTGGAACAAATTTGATGAAATATTTGTTTTTTTTAAAGCCATCTAAATTACCATTGTTACGAGTGGAGGTGTCTAAGATGAATCAATACAGTTATGATTTTTTATTTAAAAAAAATTCAATTGATTAATTGTTAGTTACTTTATTGTTATAACAGAGAAGATATTATATTTTGTGCTTATATAGACCATAATTGATCAAGATCTCATATTGCACTATTATTAATCTGAATAAATCAAATTTAGTGAGGGCCAAGACATAAATTTGACTCCTGGTCATTATATTTACAATGCCAGAAGCTTTAAAGATTTGAAGGCCTAATTGGTTGTAACCAAGGCTTTAGCCTATTTGAAACTAATAACCAAAATAAATAAAGTAACATTTTGGTTTTGAATCATTCTTCTCCAAAACTAAGCTCTGATTTGTGTTAAGAAAATAATAATCAAGAAATGTCTGTAGGACAACTTGAAATGATTAGTGACAGTCTTGTTTAAATGAAGATTTTATATATTTCTTTTGACAGAATTTTTCTATAATAGTCTACTTCCTAGGAAATTACCTTCATAAGTGACCTTAAGCTACCTCCATGTTCATGGTCTTAAGTTATTTAATTTGGTTGTTCAATGTCATAACCTACATCAAGACTATAAATAAATTTCTAATAAATAGATTTAATTATAATTTATGAGATATACCTGTTTGGTCCATTATTTTTTATAGGTTGTGTTGGGGTTGTTTCTTTTTTCTGGTTTCTCCTGGGTGAAAATAATCGAGAAAATAATGACATTTCTAATTTAAACTATATAAAACATCTTTGAAGGTAGAACAAGCCAATCATTGTAGTCACGACATGGTCACGACACTACGCCTATGTGGCAAAATATGAAACATTTCAATATATCAGACAAGATATTGAAAATCATTGTTCCAAAAATATAACAGCACTTGCAAATATTTGACAGCGGTCCTAGTTTAAATGTAAATAACACTTGTCACGTGCATACTCAAGTCATATGATTACGAATCATCTGGCGTCAATCCAGAAAAATAAATATTTACAAAAAACACAGTTGGATTCAAGCCAGGTTTGCTCACGAGGTTGTCTGCTCTGTGGCTTTAGTTGCAAAAATTAACACCAGGAGCGTAGAATATAACTGATTGTAGTTATATACGATTAGTTATTATCACATTAAAAGTGTAAAATAGTTTTATTAACAGTGTAATTTTTCTTTAAATTATATTTAGCTAATAAATAAAGACACTATTATATTTTGTAAATGGGAAACTATAGTTTGTACACGCATATAGGTTTTTATTATGAACAAAACAGATTAATTTATTATCAGATGAAATACCTATTTACTAAGTATAACGAATTAATAATTATCAAGTAAAAATATTATTGAGAGATAATGTTTTTCATGTGGTATATTTGATACACTACTATTATAATGTATTCTTATGCTATCTATATATCGTTGAAGTAATTGTTAAAGATATCGATAGTTCCTTGTTTCTCCACACGTGTTTCCTTTTTGTTCTTGTTTAATCTTTTACGCAGCATTTTTTAAAACTGTTCAAATCAGTTCTGTTAAATCTTACTTAGTGAGTGGTTTGTGTTTTGTCTTACTAAGAGTGATTTTATAGTTTTATTCCTGTTTTACTAAAACCAAATTATTTTCTCCTTTATTTCTGACTGTATTCGGGTAATCATGTAAAGCAATCTTTACATTTTCTTGTGATATACATCATAAAAATCCTTCTTTCAATATATTTTAGGCCTACAGTGTTTTTTTTTTCTATACAGGCTAAAATTATTCCTTCTTTTGTCCTGGCTGAATTTGACATTTTCAGGACTAGCCATGAATGTCTCTAATCAGATGGAGATTCCAAACTTGGAAAATATAGAAATGTTTGAAAATGAAACCAGGGATGTACCAAGCTGTTGTTTTCTAATAAATCAGTTGCAGTTGCTTATCAGTTTAATAATTAATCAGATGCTAAACATTAGTTTCTTGACTGACTGGCTCATTGCTGTTAGTTGTTGTCTCTGAACAATTTTCCTCATTAGAGTTGATATATTCAGTAAACTAATTTTTGACGTGACTATACAAGTTTGATTCCAATTAAATGAAGTGATACCTAACAAACTGACAACTTTTATAACAAGTTTAATATTAAATTATCATTTAAAAAAAATGTCACAACTACAAAATACAAATACAGAATGTTAAAACAAAAACGTTTTTTAATTTAGTTATGTGTGGTTTCCAGCTCAACATATTGTCCAATACAATACCAAGATATTTCAAAGATTCAGTTTCATAAATATTGCTACAACTACAAATAATACTGTGATTACAATCACAATAACTATATTATGAAGATAAAATTTCCAATTTTTCTACCCAAATTAAAATGTACGAAGTTTGTTTTAGCTAGTAAATAATATTACTCCAGTAAAGAAGAAAAAATACAAAGTAAAACAATACTCTCCTTTTGTCATTTGAAGATTTTTCACCTTTCCTAGGAAATTAAAAAAAATCAACATGAACTCAATAATAACGTTTCACACTGTCAAGTGCTGCTTTTTTATCAAGCAGAGATCAGTTGAACTAAGTGTGTATCTTCAGAGTCATTAAACACAGTAATGTTGTATGTTTAAATTGAGCGGAAGTTTTAATACGGGTTGTAAAATTTGTGAATATTTTTATTGATTTATGCATGACATTAACAATGTGGATCTACGTAGTTTAAAAAATTATACTTTTATCTAGGTTTGAAATTTTCTCCGCCATCTTGGATCAGCCATAGTGATTCAAACTTTTTAAATAGGAAAGGAACAAGTGATACACGTTTTCATGTAAAATTTAACAAGGAAAGTGATGAAAGCAGTTTTTCGATAAGTGTCTTAATTTTTTAATTACAATCATTCAAATTTGGAATGACGGTAAAATCGCGTTAGCAATAAAACATGGTAAAATGCGCGGTCGAAATTTTTCTATTCCCTGTAGAATACACCTTGCGAGTATGATATTGTAGGTGAAACAAATAATATGTACTTACTAATACAATTTAAATACATTAAATGTATTACAATATGTAATACATTAAGTAATAATAAAGTGGATGTTCTAGACAAAATACTAGAGCATTGTAGTTTTTATTTTCTATCAATAACTGTGTTATTTCTCAACCCACAGAACAAATAAACAAGTGTTATTACACCTTTTACCCTAGCTCTAGTTAAAATTTCACCTCAATTTGTCTTTGAAAATTAAAAAAAAAACATTATTTAAGTGCTTGTAGTTCCTAAACGGTTAGATATATTCGAAAAATACACAAGAATAAAAGTCTTAAAATAATGTGGTTTATCGAAAATCCTCCTAAAAACTGTAGTTCTCATAAGAAAATTTAGACCTATATTGGAAAAATGGCTCGCGATTGAAAATTTGGTAATACAGTATCTCTAGTTTTAATTTAAAAAAAATCCTAAACTTAACTTTTTTTTTTTTTTTTTTTTTTTTAATCAAAACCTTAATTTTAAATCTTTTTAGTGTTTTGTAACATTGTACATATTGAATTGGAGGTCACATGTGTTTTAATCACCTGTATTATAGATTTAATATAATCTATTTGAGAGCTTTGTTCTTTCTAGTGATAACCATTTATAATATTTTTGACTTGTATCTACCTCCAGAAATTTATTTAAACTACACAAGAGAAAAATCATAAATGATAAACAACTTAAAAAAAAAACATAACATTTCATCTTAAAATATTGTTCTGAAAATGATCTGTGAAAAATTGTTGTCAGAGAACCTTTGTCAATCACCTCTTTATGACATTCAGTACATAAATAATTGACTAAAGGGGATACAATTTAAGAACATCCTGTGTACACAAGTTTGTCTAAAGAAGCGTGCTTGTAAAAGAATGTCTCTACAGTATTTAATGTTTCTCAGTTGGCAGGACTGTCTGCAACCATTCCATCAGTTGAAGTGCAAGTGATGTTTCGATTCCAGTGAAATGATGATGCAACCGCACAGTAAGAGAAAGGAGTGGACTTTGTACTCCCACTCAAAGTTCCATTGTAACACTTCCCACATGCAGACTGAATCATCGCACAAGTTGTAAAGGTCAAAAAGTCAAGTAACAGCTTCACTTTGCTTTATTGCGTATTGGTACCGTGATATCAGGAAATCAACATTTTTGTTTTGATCTGAGCGGGATTCATTCTGAATATCCAGGTTTTCTTAATTTTCAGTTCAAAGAGAAGTTTCCTTTTGTTTTCGTTAATAATTAATCCCGAATATGAAAATTATAGTTGAAGACTATCATTACAAGGAGGTGACATTTGTAACTTTCATTACCATTATCAAGCTGGGAATGTGGCTGAACGAAGGTCAGCCTCACTCTAACGCACGCGCTATCACACACAGAAGCGCAGAGTATTAGGACTGGCCGTGGGCCACCCGTATGAGTTACTATAGCAGCCTCAAAGATTCGTGGCGGCTGAGAGCTTAGTATGGTTGGTCAAGCATCACCACCCCAATTAGCCCTCGCCCGACCGCTCCGAGTTCTAGTCAATAGTCACCAACTGGCCTATAGATTTAGATTTAAAAATATAACTTTAAATTTTGTTTAACCATCTTTACATTTAAAAGTAATCTGAATACTTAATATTATCGTAACTAAGTGGTTCTTGGGCTTGATTTTCTTGTGATATGTTGCAGATTACGAAAATAATATTTGTATGAATATATACTTCGAATTGTAAAAAGTTGTTCTGGCTGTACCTATAGGCCAGTTGGTGACTATTAACTAGAACTCAGAGCGGTCGGGCGAGGGCTAATTGGGGTGGTGATGCTCTCAGTCACCACGAATCTTTGAGGCTGCTTATATATTTATATAACTGCTTCACTTGATTTAACTTTCATTAAATTTAATATTTTAAAATAAAATTTGTAATATATTTTTATTCTACACTTCATTCAAAGAAAAATTAGACCAAACAATATATTACTTTTAATAGAGTCCAAAAACAACAATATTTACTACAAAATAAAAGACATTATGATGACTAATAAGTGTGAATAAACAACACTATCGTATGTCTTTATCGCAAATTGTGTACTTTTCAATTTTAATGAATCAAAGAAGCACAATATAATAGTAATAGTATAAAACATAACTTGTAGGCCCTACTTTATTATTTGCATTGTGATAAGTCGTGTATGAATAAATATGTATTAAAACGGTAATATTTGCATTTAAACAATTTATTTTTTGTAAATTTAACATTTGTTCATCTAAGCAACAGTAATATAGAAAATGATGTTGAACACAGCAAAATACTCCCAACTTATTTTACAATAAAGATATACGATAGTGTTGTTTATTCACACTTATTAGTCATCATACAGTCATTCATTTTATACCAAACATTGTAGATTTTGTGCTATAATTCAGTAAATTATACGTTGTTTGGTCTCATTTTACTTGTAATTATGTTTAGAATTAAAATATATTGTAGATTTTATTTTTAAATATGAAATAAAATAAAGTTTTATAAAGTGAAGGCCAGTAGGTGACTCATGCGGGTGGCTTGGGGGGTAGGTCACTGGACACCCTAATTCTCTGCGCTTGTGTGAGTGAAACGACCCTTCGTTTTGCCGGCTGACATGTAGCAATGACTACATAAATACTATAAGACACGACATGGCCATGTTAAATATTCTACGCTTATTCTTGAGTTGACCAATACCCGCTAGGTCGCTCTGCTAGAGAATCTGAAGTTGATGTGACTGGCGCTAGGTGGCTCTACGGTCAAACAATGTTTCAGGCGGGTAAGAGAAAACGCACTGATGCCACATATGGGACCAGAGATGCGAGGGAAGGTCGAGAATCGCTTATCTCAGCGCACGAACTGACAACACTGACTATGCTGACGGAAATAAGTGAGAAGGTTTGTGAGAGAGAGGTCAACAGTTGTACAGTCTCAACCAAGTGGGATGCGTACAGTCAAGCACCTGCTGCTAGCGCTTTCTGATAGCTGTGTGTCAAACTTGTGACGAACAGCACCCGTAAAGCGTAGACTATTTCCCTATCCTATGTCGTGTCTTATAGTATTTATGTAGTCATTGCATGTAGTCTCCCGGCGGTCACTCACAACCTAACCTAACCTAACCTAACCTGAAGTAATTTTTCATCTTCATTACTAATTATACGAATACTGTTTAGAGCGCCATGAACTTCCGATAGCCTATATTCTTCGGTAGGGGAGGTAACTGTTGCCGTTTTATCTTGTACAAGTTATTTTTTATTGCATTACATAATTTATTTGTTGCGTTAGCAAATAACGTTAATACAGAAATGACCGCCGGGGGAACTGCAGTACACCCAAAAAGGGGGCTGCCACTGACCGCTGGGGGAACTGCAGAACTCCCGTTCTGCCACATTCCCAGTTTGATGGTAGTATAGATTCAAGGTCGAGTCACTGTTAGAAGCGTAGCGAGGAAGAGTTTCTTCACATATGTACTGCTTCAAAGCCTGCTAGATACAGGAGCAAAATGATTCTCGATCTACCAATATTTTAAAAGGCACAAGAGATCAACTTTTCTTCAGGATCTGTTTTTATTAAATTGTGTGGGTAAGTACTATGATGGCGTCCATAGACTGTTTTCTTTAGCACTTCGTCGGTAATTCAATTCAACACCTTCAATCTCGCATACTTAGTAGAGGTTCTATTTCAAAAATTTTCCTTTTGTTTAAAGGCAAAAACCTTTCGGTCATAAAATAATATGAAATAAAAACCCCCTAGCTCTAGAATACTCTATTAGCGTCAGGGTCGAGAGAGAACAAGAGTTGATCAAGAGAGAACTGTTAGGTAAGATGGAAGAGAGTAATCTAACCCAAGAGTCGGGATTGCCACGCCTATGCTATAAACTATAAACAAACCACTATGGTGGTTTTGTAAAACACTTTTACTAATGACAGATTGACTGTATCCAACGAAATGTTACTTAAGGAAAGCTTAAATGATTGATAACTGAAGTGAAAACTTCTTTTGGCCCGTATTCAACTGAAGCGCATCACGCTTGATTGTCCCATCACGCTAAGTCATCACAAAACCGAAACGCATCACGCTAATTTATCCAGTCACGTTCCAGTGACGTATGTGTAGGCCTATGTATATAATATGTGTGTAAATACTTTCTCATACTCAAATAAATATCGCAGTAACTTTATCTCACGCATACATACAAAACATTTTGAAAAGAAGAATTTTTACGTAAACTATTATTGTATATTTTTAAATCTGTGGCATTAGGTGTGCCACAGTAACCAGGGGTAACGGATATTAACGAACTATCTAAATGTGAACGAATCGTTTGTTAACGCACCATTTGAAAAGGTTTTGAACGAGCTGGCCGTCTACTAATTATTCTTACAAATTGTCTATATGTACAAGTTCTTATTTAAAAATGAACGTTAAATTAATTTCACTTGTTGAAATGTGTTAACTGGTTACTGCCGTTAATGAATACATCCTAAACTGTTTCTAAACTCATTAATTTCTCGATTTCTTGCTGTGCGCTAAATATCGATACCTGAAGATGTGCACGTGGGTCATTACGATTGGTCGAAGAGTGGTTAACCTTTTCCTCTATTGGTTGATGGTGGGGTCAAGGCCGTCTCGACAGTTAATAGAAGAAGACCTTATTACGTGATAATTTAGCGCGTTACATCCGAGTTGACATATTTATCCGGTGTTTTTTGTGGCCCAACATTGCTATAATTGAAACCGTTATTGATGAGAAACTTTACTTTATTGTACTTTTACAATTTAGGTAAGAAGATCTATTGGTAAATTTTTTTTTTTAAATTTGTGAGTGTCTGTTTTGAAGTCCCGGTTTCTGGAATGTCTGCCTGTCTATTCATCGGCGTCTGAAGTCTGTATAGTTCTTTACACAATGAGGAGATTTTAATCAAATTTGATGAATCGACATATTTGGAAATGTGTGTGTTTTTTCTTATGTTTTATACAACTTATAATTTTGGGGGTATCTGCAATAAAACGAAATCACAAATTTGAGGAAATAATGCTTCATTTTTTTTGTTGTTTAAAAATGAAAACTCCATCGGTCATCATCGCCTATAAAGAAGGATCAAAACAATATAACGGTTCTGCTTTGTTCTGGAATAAAACCACCCTTTCCTCATCCTACCATACACTATGTCCTGGAAGTATAAGTACTAAAAATCACATTTTATCTGAGGTACGATCGGATAACTGAAGGTGCAATATATACTCCAGTTTCTTTTGATACAGGAACCGGAAGTGTTGGTAATAGTTGTTTTGCTTTGTTCTGTTATAAAAGCACGCTTTACTCGTCCTACCTTCCATTGTCCTGGAGGTTGGAGTAAAAATATGACATTATTTCTGAAGTAGGATCGGAGAATCGAATCTTAAACTTCTTACGAACCTAAATTAGGTTATTTTGTTACAGGTACCGAAAGTGTTGGGAATTGATTTTTGACATATCGAAAAACTGCTTTCACCATAGTTTTCCTTGTCAAATTTTACATAAAAAACATGTATCACATGTCCACTTTCATATTTAAAAAATAAGGTTTGAATCGATATAGCGGATCCAAGACGTCGGACAAAAATTTAAAAACTACAAGAACGTATGATTTTTAAACTACTCAAATACCCCTTACTTATGTAGTATAAAGCCGTTTCCATATTTAAATAACACCCTGTATACGCCAGGGCCGAAACACTACTAACATTGCAGCGATTGTAGACTTTTTAATATACAGGGTGATTAAAAATCTTTCCAAAACTTCAAGCGTTTATTCTACACGTCAAAATATATTTCAATGTTACAACAGTCGATGCATGATGGAATTCCATGATAATGGAAATAATGAGACGATTATTCAATTCCACAAAACAGCTTTAATTGCGACATATGTTTCGCCGTTAGGCATTTTCAAGGAATTAAATTGAAAACAAAATAAGTCAAAACTAAAAATGTGAGACAAAAGGAAAGGTTAGAGTAAAAGGGGTTGAGAAATGACAAAAGAAAGGTCAATGATCTAACCCGTGGGATGGAAGTGGGGGTGTTTTAGAAAACAAAGGTTACACAATAGGTCTCAATAGTGGTGATGAGTTAAGATATATTTGTTCATTTAAGTTGGAAGTATGGTTTTTTAACCTGGAATGTTTAGAAATAAATAGATCAATTTAAAAAAAAAAACCATACTTCCAACTTAAATGAACAAATATATTATCTTAACTCATCACCACTATTGAGATCTATTGTGTAACCTTTGTTTTCTAAAACACCCCCACTTCCATCCCACAGGTTAGATCATTGACCTTTCTTTTGTCATTTCTCAACCCCTTTACTCTAACCTTTCCTTTTGTCACAAATTTTTAGTTTTAGTTTAGACTTGTTTGGTTTTCAATTTATTTGCTTGAAAATTCCTAACGGCGAAACATATGTCGCAATTAAAGCTGTTTTGTGGAATTGAATTATCGTTTCATTATTTCCAAAATATATTTCATAAAGTGTGTTTCTATCTCGTCGCCATTTGTGTTTTTAACAAAAAAAAAAAAAAAAAAAAAAAAATCATATTTTTTAACGGTAAATAATATGGATAAATTTTGGATTCTACTAAGCCTTATAAAGACACAATTAAAAAAACAACAGATTTCCTTTACTCATTTCAAAATCCTTTACTATTTCAACTTTTCAACCTCGAATATCTAAGAAACCGTTAAGTTTACAAACTATTAACAAGACACAAAATACTTTTCTTTTTTAACGACAAACAATAATTTTCTTTAAAACTTCTTTCTGTAGCTTAAAATCTGAGTTACCGACAAAAAATTAAACATTAAATGTTGGTAATTGTCTACAACATCGAAGATTAGCCAAGAACCAAAATAATTGAGTGAATTCTGAAAATTTTCACCTCCAAATCTTCCTTTAGCTTAGAGTTTTGGAACTATTTTTGGAAACACTGTATACATATACTAGGCCTGTTAAAGCCACACAATTAAAAAGTTAACAGTTATGAAGTTCAGAAAACCTGTGTAACAACTGTTTTAAACAAAATTACCCTACTGGATAAGACTCCTTGATCTACCAATACAATTTAATATATCCCACAATGAAAACACCATTTGAACGTTACATTTAGAGGATCTGAATTGTAAGATAGGGCTGGGTAAGTATCATGATTAACACGCATCAAATTGTTTTATCAGTAAGAGTTTTAGAGGTTCTAACGGTGGCCATCTTTACCATGAAGAATTCGCATTGTAACCAGATAAGGCTTTGTTCGGTGAAATCCTGTTTGCCTTTTTAACAATTGGATAAATTTAATTTAGTTTGTCCTTGATGGGTAAAGATTTAAAAATATTTTTCAAAACGCTTCTTAAAGATGTTTATCTTCTTTTATTTACTGAAAGCGCATGCCATGACCTTCAGACTGAATACATTGTTTGACCTTCAATGTTGACAATCTTTTGTATTCTTTTTTAATACATTTTTAGCGTTTCTCATTTGTTTCGTCTTTTGTTTGTTTTTGTAATGCGGAAATTATTGAAACCATTATTGACTTAAACCACAATGATTTGACATTCCCCCAGAATTATATTAAAACGAAACAATAATTCCTTAATCGAATAACCCATTGTGGGTGAGGTTTGCTGGACGACTTATCATCGGGTAATGTGTGGTCAGCATATCGAGTTCCCATCGCAGTTCCCATTAGAAATTTTCGCTACTAGAACCTCACGATGTTGGGTCAACACCGCAACTTTTTAATCGCTGAATGTCTTCCATGAGAGATTTAGCTATTTGTCCAATCAGGAATTTGTTTTTAATTGCAGTTATAATTTGTATACATATAACACAAGTCGCTTGTACCATAAAGAGTTCCTTAGGATAAGTCCTAATTAGTTGAAATCAAGTGTTTAAAGCAGTTGTCACGTTTCATTTTGGTTTTCTGTCAATTATTCTTGATAAATTTTTTACTTGCGATTTTGCACACGGGTTTGCGTCATTAATTCTAATATTTTACTAAATCTAGAAGTAATTGTGTACAGTGGTTTTTGTGAAATTACCCATTTTATACCAACTCAAATGTCGACTTTTTGTGTTCACCTATAATTAAAAAAAACCCATATATTTGGAGAGTTGGCAAGCAATATGTTTTATTTGTTACTTTAGAACCAACACATGAGTAAAAATTGATCAAAATTTGTTTAGTCGTTTTTGTGAAATTACGCATTTTATACCAACTCAAATGTCGACTTTTTATGTATTCACCTATAATTTTTAAAAAAACCCATATATTTGGAGAGTTGGCAAGCAATATGTTTTATTTGTTACCTTAAAAACCAACGCGTGAGTAAAATTTGATCAAAATTTGTATAGTGGTTTTTGAGAAATTACGCATTTTATACCAAAGGCCGATTTTTCGATTTTAACCTATAACTAAAGAACCGGTATTTTTGGAGAGGTGGGAAGCAATATGTTTTATTTGTTACCTTAAAACCAACACTCGAGCAAAATTTGATCAATATATGTTCAGTCGTTTTTGAGAAATTAGTTATTTCATAATAACCCGAAACAGATTTTTGCTTTTTACATACAACTAACGAACCGATATTTTGGAGAAATGTCGGACAATACGCTTTATTTGGGTCCTTGGAACCTTCACTGGAGCAAATCGTTGTAGATGATTTCGAGAAAATCATAATTTTGTATTTAGCCTGATGGCACCTAGTCATAAATTTTGAGTTATCAAAAAAAAAAATTCCATGTGGCCAAAATATGCCCCACCATCCAAATTTGATTAAAATCGGTCCACATGTTTGGGCTGTAAAGCATTGAACATAAGACAGACGACTGACGCTGTTTTGTGACTCAGTCGACTTCAAAATGGTTATATCAGCAATAAATCGTAATTAGATAATATTTCCATCACGGCTCACTTTAATGAGTACGGGCTTGGCACTCCCGAGGTCCTATCTGGATTTACACTTTTTCATGTGATCCCTTTGTTTCAAATTAACTATCAGTTCTCTCGTTACAAACTCTTGTTTTTTCTACACTGACGCTATTAGAGTATTCGAGGGATAGAGGTATTTATCTTTTAGGGTCCGTATTTAAAACTAAGGACCATGTAATTTAACGAGTGTCTGTCCGTCAGTCACAACCAGTCTTCAAAGATAATACGTTAAATCCTACATATTTTAAACTTTTCCATTTATATTCTTTGTATTGTCCAACATATGAGAAATATAGAGGTAATAAAAAAAAATTGACCTTGGGGTTAATTAAAGGGTTTTAATTTTTTTTGAATACTTTGTGTGGGTATCGGGTCATAGTAACCTGATGGTACCTGTTGATCAATCACATCCAATCATATCTCGTTCACTTTGCTATGGCATGTGGATTGGAAATAATTTATAGTCATTACAGCTTTTTTACAATGATAATCAAAAACTAAATAGTTGCTAGATTTTAGTTGCTAGATAGTTGGAGAGCAGAGATCAAAAATGGCCCTTAAACGATCTGGTGATGCCATCAAAATGTTTACCTCCGATATTCACAGCTATTGTTTTGTGTAACAATGAGTGACCCTTTTCGAGTCGAAAAAGGAATTGGCCAGACCTTCATTCCTAGAATTAGGGATCCTCCTCCGATGGTACCACCAGGTTACTATAACCCGGGGTATCAAATAAAACTAGAAGTTTATTCTAGTTTACTTGACGAAAAAGTTATATGTTGGGGGTTAGGCCAAATTGAAAGTGTCAGATATTAAAAATTAAATTGTAGTTCGAAAAAGTTTTTTTGTATGGAGGAATAAAACTTAATTTAACCGCACAATGAGAAATGCGTACCGTATAAGTTTTAAACGTCGTTTTTTTGAGATTTGTAACAAACAATTAATTTCTCTTTTTAGGATTCGTGGGTAAAACTTAGGGCTGTTATATAATTTCACGTTCGTGTCTGTCTGTACAAGTTAAACTACCGCCTAAAAGACTTTGAATTTATAAAAATAACTGTTCCTATATGCCTAGTAGTGTGGTTTTAACAAATGCTGTCACTTTTATTTTGTTTTAAATCGAGGTTATTGTCTTAAAAAAAAAAAAGAAAAAATCTATCACATTTATGTGGGTGTGCTGATGGATAGTGATGAGAAATAACCTTTCATTTTAAAAATCTGCATAACGGACGTTAGTCTGTATTTTGCATTCTCATAAAATAATTGCACCTGAAGAAGTCATTCGGTCGATACAAGCAATGTAAACATGCTCCATTAACTGTTAAGTTTCAGTAATTGGTTTATTAATTAATCCAAAGGTCTTGAAGACCACCTTGCCGGCAGACGAGTCCGGAATGACGAGTATCTTGTCCGCCTTATTACACCAATATAACCTCAAACAACTTTCACTCTTACCAGCGAAATGTCGGAGTCCATCCTTAACTTGTTGACCTCCACAGCATCATGTAATCATTCAGGATGGATCAATTTTACTAACCTAGTTTTTCTATCTATTTATAGAAGGGAAAAAAACATATTTGGAATATTGCCAGATGATTAGGTAATAGATACGTTAGTTATTGTATACAGGCTAGCTAAAGTAAAATTCAAGTCAGAGTGAGGCAGAAACCCAGTCAACAGCACTAATCGCCTACCCTTGGCGTCTATTGTGCGACACGGCCGCGTTAAGTAGCCACCGGCCGGAGCCAGTGAATCATAACTAATGACTCCAGTAACGATATGCAACTTTTCCTCCTTCATGAAATTCAGAAAAACAAATGATAACACGTGTTATATTGCAATTTTCCCATTAATTTGATATCAAATTTCAAAGGAATCGGTCATCTGTGACAAACACAGAGTGATTAGTGAAGTTATAAATGTATCACTCTGTGTTTGTCACAGATGACCGATTCCTTTGAAATTTGATATCAAATTAATCGGAAAATTGCAATTTAACAGGTGTTATCATTTGTTTTTCTGAATTTCATGAAGGAGGAAAAGTTGCATATCGTTACTGGAGTCATTAGTTATGATTCACTGGCTCCGGCCGGTGGCTACTTGGCACAATAGACTCCAAGAGTAGGCGATTAGTGAGGTTGACTGGGTTTCCGCCTCACTCTGACTTGAATTTTACTATAGCTAGAACTGTATACCTAAATAAATGGTTTAAAAATATCACTCAAACTTTCATATACATTCTATTCTCAGCCGAAATACTAATTTTAAAAACCTATTCGTCAAAAATATCGAAATATCGAAAAATATCGAGTACCTATTTTCATTTGTTACTCGAAAAATGAAAATAATACTTTCTTAAAAAAAATTATAGTTTAGTAATAAATATGGCCTAAACTTCTTTCACTTATGTTAAAGTTTCTTGTTAAAGTTACATCGCCTTGTAAAAAAAAGAAGAGCAGAACATAAACTAATACGCTAATAGGGGCAAGGTCGGGAAAGAACAAGAGTTGACCAAGAGAGACCTGGAAGGATAAATAAAAGAAAGAGTTCTAAGCCAAACTACATGAAAAAGGTGTAGATTTAGCTAAGTCCCCTCGGGAATGGCAAGCCTGTACTTAATATAGTGAGAGTTAATGTCTTGAAGGGTTATAAACATGTCTCATAAACAAATCGACTGTAAACTTTTGTTTGTTTATTAACTATCCCTGAACTGTTCTATTTTTTTATTTAAGATTTTGGACACAGTTTTAGGTAATTAATATTCTATAAAGTTTGAATTGTAATCCATAGAGTTTATTGCAAAGCGACATGATCGATTTTTTACGTTGTTTTAGTGATAATTTAAGAATCAATATTTTTGGAGAGCGTAAACCAAAATCGTTTTGTTTGAATCAAGCTGAAATTGAAAAAATCGTAATTTTTTTTTATACCAGAAATCAAATTTTGATAATATCTTCATGACGGAATTTTTTTGCTTTTAATTTTAAACCGGCTTTGGAGAGATAAGTTATGTTTGGATTTTTTGAGCTCAGATTTGAGAAAATGTTGATGAAAATCGTTGGAACCATTTTAAGAAAATCTCAATTTTGTGTTTTTGTTTAAAGTGAGCTAACCAAAATTTACAGTTATGGATTAAACGGAATAAGTTATGTGGTCAAAGTATGCCCTATATCAAATCTGATTAAATATAGTTTCACACTTTTGGATTGTAGAGCACAATTGACACGATTGAAGCAAGACAGACAGACAAGATTAAAAATAAAAAAAAAAAAACAATCTTTTGAACTCAGTAACTTCTCAAAAATCTTGATATCCTTTTTTTGACCCATTTTAAAACTTTACCTTACAAGTACAATATATATATATATATATATATATATATAAATTTTTAAAAAATTTAACAAAAACTTACATCGATAGTTTTTTGTCTTGGAACTACCTCAAGGTCATTTTTTGGTGTCGCTATGTGGGACAATACAAAGAATATAAATGCAAAGTTTGAAATTTATCGTCTTGTCTGTGTAGACGGGTTCCGACTTTCAGACAAACACGCGAGTGAAATTATAAAAGTTCTTGGTTTTACCTAAGGATCTAAAAAACGCATACGCCATTTAAACTGATTTTATACATCATTTCAATAAGGTATTAATTTTCTTCACCTGTGCTATAAACAAAATACTTAAGCTTAAAAATTAAATTAAGTTTAAAAAAAAGTGTTCAAGGTTAGGTTTCGTCTATAATTTTTTTCCCAGTCATTTTTTACTATTTTAATTTCTGTACGATGGTTTAAGTCATTATGCTTCAAAATTCGATCGAAATCGGTAGTGCAGATTTTGAGAAATCACCTTTTATAACAGCCTCACTGTCGGTTTTTGTTTCCCGATAACTCAAGATCCGGCTTTTTTTGGATGGAAGGCGATATATTTTTCGTGTCCTTTGAGGCTACACTTGATTAAAATTTGTTTAAAGTTGTATAGTGTGTAAAAGTACCCCAAATTCTCAGTTATAGAGTCAACAAAACTTCCAGAGAATTATCCAAAATATGTTCTCTTCGACTAAAACCATAGAAGAAGGAATTAGAATAAGAGAGTCACAGCCCTTGTTAAACAGCGTGATACAAAATATCCTTAGTTTGGCTACTGGACAACAGAAAGCGCTAGTAGTATCGGGACAAAAAGGCTTGGTTACTGTATCACAAGCCCTGTTGGCTATTAGCGCTTTCTGTTGTCCAGTAGCCAAACTAAGGATATTTTGTATCACGCTACAGCCTATACCTGTGACCCTCTTTCTTATTCTAATTCCTTCTTCTATGCTAAAACCGGTCCACTAATGTGGATTTTAGGACACTGGACAAGCGACCGATGGACACAATCCAAAAACCAAAAGAATCTCCTCAGGGAACCTGAAAACGGACATATTAAAAAAAAAACTCTACTTTTTGTTTACAACTTTCTCCATAGATATGTTTGGACTACTTTGAAGATGTTATTATCCACAGTGACTTTAACGCTGTACATAAGGACATCTATATTCCGATACTTAACATTTTACAGACACTGATAGAGCGGGTAAATACATCTTCGCTTAGCTCATCTGTTCGCAGTTAATTTATTCCCATGGGTAATGAAGATTACCCAGTGACAGCTAGTAATACCGGATCTGGAACTTACCTCAAGGACACTCTCGTCCTGTTTGCAAGGTATTATCTAAAAATACTTTTACTTTTCTTTTAAACAGTTATAATCTGCTCATTATGTAAATTTTATATTGTAAAAAAACAGTTTTGTATTAACTGGAAACTAGTAATATTATAATCGTTTAAAATCAGAAAAATATAGTACTAAAATATTGCATATATTTTCTCACGCCCACACTCACATCATGGTACTTACCCAGCCCTATCATACAATGGAACGCAAGAAGTAATTATGTGTAGGGGTATCAAATAGAAGTAGTAGTTATTCTGATTATGTATATTTATTTGACGAAAAAACTAATTTGTTGGCGCTAAACTAAATTTAAAGTGTTTAAGTCATGCCCCCCTCCATTTACTTGAACATTGTGTAACCTATTAATTAGAAAAAAAAAGTTTGGATTTGAAATTAAATTGCAGTGGGAAAATATATATTATAGTTTTTTGTATGATAAATACAACTTAATTTAATAAAACAATGAGAAATTCGTAGTGTGTAAATTTTAAAAGCAGTTTTTGTGAGATTTGAGATAACCAATTCAGTAGCCAAGATGGATTGGGTTTTCATTGATTTCTCTTTATTAGGGTCCGTAGGTAAAAACCAAAGGCCCTTATAATTTCACGCGCGTGTCCAATTTAAACTGTCCCTTAAAAACCTGCGACTTTATAAAATTAACTGTCCCTACCTAATACCTACGGACTCTAAGTGGTGTGGTTTTAGCACACACTTGACCATTTTATATAAATTTATTTTCTAACGATAATTTTTTAATTTGCACACTGTTTTGGACTCTCCGTTTCGCCACTTGCAATACCTTTTTAAATCGCCTGTAGCTCCACAACTATACATCGTAATGATATCAATATTTACATGGGGAAAGAAGAAAGTTGACATTTTACTGTGGTGTTTTCAATTCGAAAATATCTCTTATAGTTTTTGAGTAATTAACTCGTGAAAACAGCCAATTTTCCAACTTTGCAAAATGCTAAGGTAACCAACCCCCCTTGCAGTTTTTTTAGGCGAAAAAGTGAGTTTTTGATTTTTGAATGTTTCTATAGCTTAATAGAAGCAGAATTAAATTTGCAGTCGAGGGGTGCTATTGAAATTTCAAAATTTTTAATATTTTTTTAATTTTTATCTATTTTTTTTTGTAAAAATTTCAACATTTAACAATACCAATGATATGCACATCAATAGATGCAGAATTGAAAGGAGAGTAATTTGGAAAAATTTGAACGTAATCGATAGAGCGGTTTTTGAAAAAAAAAGTCTTTTATAATGCCTATATTTTGTTTTTACTAATACCTCACGAACTCGCATTTTTTGAGAAATGTCAACCAACACGATATATTGGGTCCTTAGTGGTTTGATCAAAATCGGTGGAGTCAATTTTATGAAAATCGTAAATTCGTGTTTTTTTTTTGCTTACGGTAAGTATTAATAAATTTTATGCTATAGAACAATGAAACGTCGGAAGATAATTTAAACAAAATTGGTAGAGATGATTTTGAGAAAATACGTCTTTTATAATCGATAAGTCAATATCTGACATTTTTGGAGTGATTCGACCAAAATATTCTGATTAGATATTTACAGTCGTTAGAGTCGATTTTAAGGCAATTGTTATTTTGAGTTTTTTTTAGAAAACCTGATGGCCAAAATGTACAGATTGGGCTGTAGAGAACTGCACAGAAGACTGGTGGACATCTTTAAAATAACACCCTTTGTGTTCAGGAGAGGTTAAAACACCCGCTAAAACACAGATGTTTGGACTCATTCAATAATTTTCTCTATACTACATTTATGCGAGAAAGTAAAAAAAAACATATATACATGGTGGTAAAAAATATCTGAAACGCTTAATATCACTAGTTCCAGTAAAGATAGAGATACGAATAGTCGGAATTTTGTATAAATTGACTTCCTTTATCTACAGGACGAGTCAAAAATCAGGTTCTATATACAAGATGGAAATTAATAAAATGTGATTTTCCTTATTTTTATGTTTTCTTAAAATCAAGCAAAAAATAAATTATACGCCGTATTTGGAAAAAAACTCTAATTTTTTAGTAGTTTTAATGGTTTAAAGTTTTAATGAGAAAGTCTTTGGGTCTGATTTAAAAGAAAACATCGAAATAGTAAAGAAAAAGGTACAAATTTAGTCTAACTGAAGCAAATAAATGCAAAATTGAGTAATATTTTTTATCTGAAATATCCTCCTCACTCTACCAGTTGAAATGTAACCACGCCTAATTAATAATAAGGATTAAAAATGTCAACCCTGGAAAACTCTGTGTCTATACAAATTAGTACATTTTGCATTTTTTTTTGGTTCAAATAGGCTGAACAACGATTTCGATGTTTTATTTGTAATCAGACCCAAAGATAATGACATTTTCTCCATTATCTTAATAAGTAATAACTCAAAACTTTAAACTACTAAAAATCTACTAACTTATTTTTTTAAAAACGGTATTTAATTATTTTTTTACTTTATTTTAAGAAAACATAAAAATAGGTGTGTAGTTAGTTCCTTAAGAATAAACATATTTTGTGAACTTTTGGAACATCCTGTATATGACACCTGACTTCTAACTCATCTTGTAGATTGAGGATGTCAATTTTTACAAAATGTCATTTGTTTCATCTTTCTATTTTTACGGAAACTAGAGATAGAAAGTAGAGATAACTAGAGATAAATGGTAGGTTCACCATTTATGAATACAATCTCTCTCTCTCTCTCTCTCTCTCTCTCTCTCTCTCTCTCTCTCTCTCTCTCTCTCTCTCTCTCTCTCTCTCCTCTCTCTCTCTCTCTCTCTCTCTCTCTCTCTCTCTCTCTCTCTCTCTCTCTCTCTCTCTCTCTCTCTCTCTCTCTCTCTCTCTCTCTCTCTCTCTCTCTCTCTCTCTCTCTCTCTCTCTCTCCTCTCTCTCTCTCTCTCTCTCTCTCTCTCTCTCTCTCTCTCTCTCTCTCTCTTATATGTAATATATATATAATATTCTATAGATATTGAAAATTTATGTCAGTAAAATATTGTAGCCTACACACTCTATAATAACACATGTAGAATGCAAACAAAGATCTGAAGTTTGTAGAATTATTTATTAATTGATTAAACAAATTAAATTTCTGGTAATGATAGGTTAGAAAAACAAACATTTCTTTCCTCCCTGTAGTATAAAGCCATTATTATATTTAATGAGTTAAATATAAAATATGTACAACGTGATATATCATGATACACTGTGCTAAACATTAGCAACCCATTGACTTGAGGGATTTAACAGAAGGTTTCTTTAGATTAAGTGCCTTCGACAAGGTACTTAACTCGAGTCAAGGCAAGTGACTGCTGAACTCATCCGCGTACTGACAAATCACCCTACTTTATTTACTGTTATATGTTAACTGTTTGATTTAACGACCTTTCAATTATTGCCAATAAATGTTGGAAAAGGTCTGGTGACTCTTGCGGTAGTTGAAGATGGAAGATGGATGTACGGCAGATTTATTTATCAAGAGAGGTCACGATCGGTTTAGTATCTGGAGCTCTTGCTTTGTGTGCATTAGATTTCGGGTTCGATCTTTATGGAGGTTTAGAAAAGTTGCGGTGTTGACCCATTACTGTTTGTAGGCGTGGGGTAGGGGGAGTAGCCAGATACGATTAGTATCGAATGCTAGTTATGAAACTTAAAATTACTCTGATGGGAAGGTTAGGTTAGGTTAGTTATATATGTGGTTGTTAGAATGTAGATAGACAGGACTCAGGGTGCTTTAGGTTAGGATAGGTTAGGCTGGGCTAGATTAGGTTAAGTTAGGTTAGGTTAGTTAGGTAAGTGGTTGTTAGAATGTAGATAGAAAGGACTCAGGGTGCTTTAGGTTAAGCTTGGCCGGATTAAGTTAGGTTAGTTAGGTAAGTGGTTGCTAGAAGTAGATAGAAATGACTCGGGGTGCTTTAGGTTAGGCTGGGCTAGATTATGTTAGGTTAGGTTAAGTTAGTTAGGTAAGAGGTTGTTAGAATGTAGAGAGAATGGACTCAGGGTGCTTTAGGTTAGGTTAAAAATTTAAATTAACCTTTGTTGTCGTTGGAAAGTATTCCTTAAAGGTGATTTTCTATTATTTGTAAATTAGCACACTGATTTGAGTTAATTTTCATTTTAAATTAAGAATCGTAAGGAAATCGGTAGAGCTGATTTTGAGAAATTATTTTTATTTTTACCCCCATTATATATATATTTTAGTTTTTACAGATAACTCACTAAACTGTATTTCTTCTGAGCAATGGCGAGCAAAAGTTTTTGTTTGGGTATTTAGTTACTCAAAATTTGATCAAAATCGTTAGCTGCGATGTTCAGAAAATCGTAGTTTTTAGTTTTTCTTATTGTAGCTAGACACCAAATTTTGATATATGGAGAAAATTAATAAACGGTCAAAATATGTCCTCATACAAAATTTGATTAAGATCCACGTGTTTGGACTCTGAACAGACTACAGAGAGACATCATTTAGGAAAATACTTTTTTGTATTTATTAAGAGGTCTTCAGATATATCCACAAATATTTAAACATATTGTTCGACCCAACCTTTATCTAGTTATAGCAATAAATCTGAAAATATTTTAAAATACATTTCACATTAATCTAACCCAATTTACTTTTATCATCTGACAAAAATTCAAACCTGAACCATCAGTTTCCATATCTTTCAAAGGTGTTAAAGCTGTTAAAATAATGTAAAAATATATTACAAATTTATAATCTATAAAACATGTAAATATGCATTACATTTACAAAATAAATAATGCCTTTTTATTTATTTAAAGTAGAATTATTTGTTCGCCTTCAAATTTTAAAATGCAACCAAACTTGCTTTGTTAGTGCTTTTGTTGACTGCTAGATAGTGTTCGTTGCCTCATTGTTACGTTAAGGCAGTTGACTTGAATGATTTGTTGCAAAGTGGTAATTAATAATCTTATCTATTTACCTGTTATTCATAAATTATTAAACCGATAATATAATGGGTAAATTCGTCTGATTTAAAAATATAATAACTTTAAAAATTGTCACGCATTTTGTAAAGAAATAGTAATATTTTTTAATATTACTTCAATATTTGTAATTTGTAAAAGTCACATTTTACCATACATGTTACAATTAATTAATTAAATCAATTTTAATGGAAGTATTTAGAGACATTTTTATTTCTCATATACAGAGTGATTTTTACGTATGGAAACGGCTATATACTGCATAACTAAGAGGTACTTGATGGAACAAACAGCTTTAAAAAAAAAAACTTTTTTTGTAGGTTTGAAAAATTTTCCGCCTATTTTTTTTTTTTTTTTTTTTTTTTGCATAATAACCTTCGTTGGAGCTCCCTTTACGCGAAACAACAGGTTGCCATGTGGCGATCTAATTACAATTTGTTTAAACAAATTAGAAAAAAAATTTTCCCCAGGAATAATTGTTATAGGACTATTCTGAACAAAAAAATTCTTGTAATTTTTTGCTAAAGTTAATAGTTTTCGAGATAAAATTATTTAAGGTTCGAAAATTCGAAAACGGCCAACTTCACCGCTTAAAAACCACCAATTTGGAGGTTGTCAAAGTTCTTAAATAATCTTTGAACATTCCTTAATAACATCCCAAAAAGTTATTAGGTATTTTAAAAATTCTTAAGCCTTTGTTTTTCAATTTGATCATAAATATGTTATATATTTGGCAACTCTCAAAGAAAGCTCTGATCTTTGATATCATTTTTAATAAACGTGTTTGTAATTTTTCGTTGGTTAATATTATAATACTGAATAATACACATTGCTTATTAGTTTTAATAGAACGAACTGTAACATGCAGTGAAACTAGTCTTAACATGTACATGCATGCACAGAGTATTTATATAGTTTCGTTGCGTTCTTTGTTGCTATTTTTATAAGAAAGAACGCCAAATAACTCTTTGAGATATTATTAAGGGATGTTCAAAGATTGCTTTGGTAACTTTGGCAACCTCCAAAATGATGGTTTTGAGCGTTGAAGATGGACGTTTTCGCGTTTTTCGGACCTTAAATATTTTATCTCAAAAACTACACACTTTCAGCAAAATATTACGAGACTCTTTTTGGTTCAGAATAGTCAAAAAATATTAAGATAATATTTCGGACCAAAAAAATTAAATTTTGCAATTTGTTTAAACAAATTGCAACCAGGTCGCCACCTGGCAACCTGTTGTTTCTCGTACAAGGAGATCCAACGAAGGATGCAAAAAATTCCATCCAAAAATGTATTCCACTCAGCCGAGCTTTTCGCCTCCTCTACTTGGATTTTTGACGGAGTGTAGATATGATGCAAGACGGGGGGGGGGGGGGTAGTTCCTCCGGTTCCTTCACAATGTCCCGGCGCAATAAGGTGCAGGTTTATATTAAACAAAGTTCGTTACAGGAAGAATACAACGGACGCTAGAAAACTGATATAACTTTTGCAATCATACAAATAAAGATAATTATGACAAACTAAAAAATTGATAATCATCAATATATATAATAAAAGGAAGTCTAGAATGTGCGTGCTGGTAAAACTCAAAAACGAATCCCGGTACTATCAAAGGGGGTATATGGTGTGATAGTCCTCTATTGCCTATCCGTGAAGAAGGTTTCAGTTTTGTCTCTAAGGGAGTCCATTGGGAGAAAAAAGAGCCTAACTTATGACCGAAAAATACAAGGGAAATACAGTATTTATCCCCAGAATACCACTGATATCGACTGAATTACCATTCAAATAATAGAGACTTCAATTATAAAATTAATCCGTTAACTTTTGTAAAATAAAAAAGTCAATCTCAATTGTTACACATTAACAATAAGCCAGATAAACCATTAACTTTCACTAGATGTTAGGAAATTAGAAATAAAGTAAGCACTATACAGTATGTACAGTTAAGCCGTTAACGTTTGTAGCAGTTAAGCCGTTAACGTTTGTAGGATAAAAAATTCAGACCAAATTGTCACACATTAACAATAAGCCAGATAATCCATTAACTTTCATTAGATGTAAGGGATAAATAAGAAATAAAGTAAACACTATACAGTATTTACAGTTACGCCGTTAACTTTTGTAAGATTAAAAAGATAGACATAATTGTTACACATTAACAATAAGCCAGATAAACCATAGGGAAAATTTAAAGTATTGCGGCATAAGTCTCAAAGTCCTGTTTTTCTCACGGTCAATTATACGTAGTTTGCTCTCGAGTAAGAAATCCGAAAAATTTGTATAATATACCCCAGATAACAAAATGAAAAATGTTGTTTATAAGCAAGTATTATAAATAGTTAGAATGTTTTCAATAAAAAGCTTTTACTTCTTATTTTTTGAGGTTTATCTCCTTATATTCCAACTAGCACACAATCTTATAGCCCCGGATCATCTTGAAAAAAGGTACAGTTAACTGAGTAAATTTCTACTTTGTAAAAATACTTTATTTAACTCATTACTATCATTTTTAGGGTCTTGATTCTTCAATTAGGTGCTAGCAGACTGATTTGCGAATATTTTGAAATCAAGATCATATTCAACATTTATTAGTGAATAACATTTGTTAGAAGTCCCGGGCGAAGCGTTTACTATTTAAAGTTTCAGTGTGAAAATTGGCTGATTGGGAATTATTTTGTAATACACTCAAGATGCGCTTTCCACCGATGACAAAATTATTAAAATCAGCCCAGTAGAATTCTAGAAATAGGCGTTACAGCAGAAAAACTCTTATTCTCTTATATGTATATATTATTCGGTTTTTAGTTTTTACAAATATATATTTTGGTTTTATTTTAAAAGAATTTATATAATAGCTACCAAATGATAACCTAACCAAACATTGTTTTATTTTATAACCAAGAAATTGACAGGTCTTAGTTTTAAAAAGTGGTTTTGCTTTTCTCGTTTGTGCTAAAAACATCCCTTTGGCCGACCCTGACAAAGGAATAGATAATTCCTTCATCAACAACGTCAGGAAGATGCCGAAGTTCTTACAGTTTACTGCTTTTCCTGGAGATGTTCAGCGGCTTCAAACAATCTATGTCTATTTGTAAACGCAACAAATTCTCATAACTGAGGTGTAAAAGGGATATACCGCCCTATTTGAAGAAGAATAAGAAAAAGAAGGAGGTGTAGGAGAAGAAGAAGAGGAAGAAGAGAAGAAGAAGAAGAAGAAGAAGAAGATAACATTAAAATTACGGCTTCAAATTATTAATTTGAATATTTCAAGGATTCAACACATAACGATGACAAAGTGGTTTTTAGTGTCTAAAAGTGTCCTTTATTGAGGAAAAAGTTATTTTAAACAAACTCTGTCTACAGTTTCAGTAATTCATTGCAGTCACTTCCTTATAATAATTGGCATATTGTTGAGTGTACTGTACACTTCATTCGAAACTTCGGAATGCGACGAAAATAGTTTCTAATTTTAAATATAAGGAAAGAGCCTCGTCTACCTCTCTAGTCGCCCAGAGCTAAGACTACTTGAGTTGAGAATGTAGAGTATTTGTCACTTGATATTAATACTTTATCAAAACTAGTGACGGTGAAATTGTAAGAAAAGATTTCAACGGTATTCGATGGTATAGAACAGATGTTATTGACAAGTAATAAAATGGCGACTATGAATTATGATGAATATTTAGATGGTAAATTAAAACATTTAATATCACGCTTTTCAAGAAGTGTTTACATTAATTGTAAAGCAGGAGAAAAATTAAAGAATTACTAATTTGTACTTTTTACTTACACAATTACCAATATACATACACACACACTACAAGAACAAAAACGTGCAATTTTGAACGTAAGCGTTTTTAGTTCTATACATGTATATACACACACATATACTGTATCTGCAGAAATATTTTCATGTATATATATTATACTTGTCTAAATCCAAAATCCACATCTATACGCATGGATTAGTCAGTGTATTCATGTAAAAGAGCAAAATGTGTAAATCCACGTTTTTGTAGTTATAGTGTGTATATGTGTACACAAATATATAAATGCAAAAATCTATATCCAAATACTTGGTATTACATGTGCAAACACTTACTTAGCGCTTTTTAATATACAAAAATCGGCTTAAACTAATCAAAAAAGTTCTTTTTTTTTCTTTCGTAAAAATGCCTTATATTGCAAAAAAGTCTCAACTTTGAGCCCTCATATCTCTGTCCCAGTGGGTCTGACGAAAAAATTACTAAGGACTATTTTCATGGGGGAAATTTAGTCAGCTTCCACTTATATCTTAAACGTTTTTTCATATCTTGCTTTGTTTTTGAGATATTCACAAAAAACAGTATTGTCCCACCTTTTAACCCCCCCCCCCCCAAGGGGCTCAGCGGTGAGCTGAAGTGTCCAATTTAGATAAATAACATTTTTTTATAATAAACCCATTATTTTTGTTTGGTTTTTCCGATAACACACGAATCGAGATTTTGGAAACAAGGGGTTAAACAAGTTTTGTTGGGCTTCGTTTTGAGCAGGGTCTTATAATAGGTAGAGTTATTCCAAATTGATTTAAAATAAATAAATAAATCAAAAATTATGATATGGTCAAAATATGCCCACATATCAAATATTATTAAAATCTGTAAACTAATATATTCTGTAGAGCACAGGTGACAGAGAGAAATCCATTTTTTTGGACTCAAGGGACTTGGAAACTGGTAAATAAAAATTTTAAATCGATTTTTTGACCCAGTCAGCTGTTTAGTCTGATAAAAGTTCCAACAAAAACTCGTAAATTGGAAAATTATAATTTTTAATAAATTCTGTAAAAGATAACTATTTTATAAACAATTTTAAGGTTGTACCATAGCCTAATAGTTGTCAACTATTTCAACTCTATTTTGATCTTTCTACATCTCAAAAAACTTGTCCATGATGTTAAAACGTTGATTGAATATTTTGTAATACTTAGATGCAAAACCAATTGTAAACATAGGGACGACGCTTTTTATTTCACATTAATTTGATGGCGACATCTCGCGTGCGTCCAATTCACATAATCATACCCTTTTCATGACTCAAGTTTATCCGAAATGTCATCGGCAAAATAATTAGGCAAAGAACGTCTGTCTACGATTTCTTTGGCCTTTGTTATTGCTGAAGATCGGAAGATAAAATTTCTGTCCCGGGTTTAATTTTTTTATATTGATGTTAAACCTAACTCAAGAATTCCTAAATGTGATGAAATTTCAACCTATAGTTCACTTTTATCCCTAGTTGGATATTCCAATCTGATCAAGATAACTTTAATCTCGATGACAAATTATAATGATTTCCATTATTAGGGTTAGATGCGTAATTGAGTCATCAAATCAGTTTTGCTTCTAACATCCACTGTTACTCAAAATGTAACGTTCGCTAGCAATTACAAAGATAACTTTACATTTTGGGGGTAGGCTAGTGTCTAGAAAAAAAAAAGATAATGGTTAACTCTAAAACTCTTTATAGGGCCCAAACACGTTACTACAGGTCAGTTTACACACCCGTAGGATACCCAGCTTTGCAGAGTACAATATTATTAATTAATCGTTTACTGAATTAGAATTAATTACGACAATGATAACGAAAAAGACAATGACGACGACAATGACAACGAAAAAGAAAATGACAACGACAATGACAACGAAAAAGACAATGACAACGAAAAAGACAATGACAACGATATACACAACAACAACAACGACGACAACAACGACAACAACGACAACGACGACAATGACAACGAAAACGAAAATGACAACGACAATGACAACGAAAAAGACAATGACAACGACAATGGCAACTATAAAGACAACAACAACAACAACAACGACGACAACAACGACTACGATAATGATAACGAAAACGAAAATGACAACGACAATGACAACGAAAAAGACAATGACAACGACAATGGCAACTATAAAGACAACAACAACAACAACAACGACGACAACAACGACTACGATAATGATAACGAAAAAGAAAATGACAACAACAATGACAACGAAAATGAAAATGACAACTACAATGACAACGAAAAAGACAATGACAACGATATACACAACAACAACAACGACGACAACAACGACAACGACGACAATGACAACGAAAACGAAAATGACAACAACAATGACAACGAAAATGAAAATGACAACTACAATGACAACGAAAAAGACAATGACAACGAAAAAGAAAATGACAACGACAATGACAACGAAAAAGACAATGACAACGACAATGGCAACTATAAAGACAACAACAACAACAACAACAACAACGACGACAACAACGACTACGATAATGATAACGAAAAAGAAAATGATAATGACAACGACAATGACAACGAAAAAGACAATGACAGCGAAAAAGACAATGACAACGATAAAGACAACAACAACAACGACGACGGCAACAACGACAACGACAACAATGACAACGAAAATGAAAATGACAACGGCGACAACAACAACGGCGACAACAACAATAACGACAACGACAATGACGACGACAAAGACAACGATTTAAGACATTCTCTGCACATAAAGAAGGGCGGATAAGTAACTGCTCATATCTAATTTACAATGCCACAATAATTCCACCAATCAATTAGTCACATAGTAATGAAAATGTTATCTAGGCGCGTGAAGTATCTTGGCATTCCCTTGTAACCTAAATTCAACGAGAACTGCGCATAACTCAAGGTATAATGCAGCGCATGATCTAGGCGCGCCCCTAATTTTAATTTTGTAACAAAAGTTCACCGCTGTAAACGGACATTCCTTTCATAGGTTGAGCTGGCAATAACAATTTAATATAATATCTGACCATATGTCGGAGTATAGGGGTCAGAAACCTTTGACGTTCTCAGAAATAGGTTAAAGGGAAAGTGATTATGTGCTCAAAATAATCGGTGTTGGGGTTTTTGAGGAAATATTTTTTTCAAGGTCTTTTGAACGTCAAAAGTAGTTCAAATGTCAGTCTGCTTCTCAACTGAGAGGATTCATCAAATTTGATATTTGGGCCTTTTCATTAGAAAGTTTTTTCTATTTGTTTTGCAATAAATCAAATTTTGGGGCTGCCAAAAGAATTAAATACCCATTTACACGAAATTAAAACTTTGTAAGAATAATTAATTATGAAATTGTAAATTTTATATATTAAACAAATTAATGACAATTCAATCTCTATTGCAGGTTTTAAATTTCTTCAATAAATACAATTTACATTTGTTATATTTTTGTACAGTTTCGAGATATTTAGCATGAAAAAATTAAATAGGTATTTTGAAATAGTTAAGGACATTTGAATTTCTTTACGCAAAATTAGACCAATGGGTTTTAAAACTTTTCTTAAAGGTTTTAGAGTTCAAATATTTTCATGCATAATATATATATATATATATATATATATATATATATATATATATATATATATATAATATGCATGGATTAGTCAGTATATGCATGTATATGTGCAAAATGTGTAAATGCACATTTTTGTAGTTGTAGTGTATGTGTATGTAAGTGCATAAATATATGCATGCTTAAATTTATATCCAAATAACTGGTATTACATGTAGAAATACTTACATACATATGTTTAGCGTTTTTTACTATACACAAATAGGCCTAAACTGAAAAAATGAAAATTTTTTCTTTTGTGAAAATCCCTTAGACGAACAATTACAAGAAATGGTCTCAACTTTAACCGCAAATATCTCAGTCCCAGTGCGTATGACGAAAAAATTACTAAGGACCATTTTGATGGAAAATTTAGTGATCAAAACTATTTACAATAAAAACCGTTTTGGCCCACCTCTTAACCCCACCCCCAGGGCCCAGCGGTGAGCTGGAGTGTCAGATTTTTCCCCATTGACGTAACCCCAAAACCTAACTTTCCACCAAATTTAGTGTCTGGAGGATTTTTGTCCAGATTTTCACAGAATCTGTCTTCAATCTGTGGTCTAATAAATTATAATTAAAGTTTAGTTCACGAGTATTAACATTGACAGAAATTCCAGTAGTTGTACACAAATGTGTTTTATGAAATGAAATAAGTATGAGAATTGATTTAGTTACTTATTGATAGTGGAAATTCAAAAAAATCAGCTGTTATTATTACAAATAATACATCATCTGACCAGTCAGCTGTAAATTAATCAACAATCTAGAAAGCTGTTGATAAAAGATAGGATTCCCCATAAGAAATTTAAAAGTTGGTAGCCATATTGGAAAATGATTTTCATTATTTATAGTGTGTAAAACAGATTTTAAAGTTATCTGAAAAGTAACAACCCTCTAAGTAACATCGATTAAACCACATTTAAGGGTTTTTATCAGAATAATAGTTTAGGATATAGAAAGAGAAAAAAAAACTATCTATATAACACTATATACGACAATTTTGCGGAGACAAAGTTTTGTTTGAGTGCTTAGGGGATAGATTTACAAAAAAAAATTTGAGATTAGGTGAAAATATACTCACATACTAAATTTGTAAAAGAACGGGAGACACATTTTAATTGGAGAGAAAATCATTAGGTATAGATAGACGGACATTATTCTAAACAAAGGTTTTGTGCTAAAAATGATCCACAAAAGACAGGGCCGCATTTAGGTGTTCAGCTTCTGTAGGCAATTTGGCCCCCCCCACCCCAAATCGTACGACCTTTTATTTTGAAGAACTTGTGTCTTGTCTTTTGTCTGTATACATCAATACTCAATATAAGCATTATATTTTTTAAATAATATTATAAATTGGAATCCAATGTGAAACAAACAAACATTGTCAAAAATAATAATGTGAATAAAAAATTAGAGGCTGTTAGTTCAAATAAAAAATGACATTTATTCAAGACATACAAGGTGTTGAGACTTACTACATGCTTTACATTTTTCGTCTGTTTTTCATTTCTGAATATTTCAAAACAATTTTTTTGAAGTCCAGACGCCGTTATAGAGCATTCAACTTTACACTGCCCGTAGAATTCCTCAGGTAGTTTTTCACTAGTTTAAGGGTTGAAAATGACCTTCCTCCTGAACAGTTAGTGACGACCATGCTCAGTTCTATTCTGAGAATAATTTCAATAATACTTATCGTCTTCTGTTTTTTTGCCAATGTTATCAATAATTTGTTAACTACTTCATACAAATTTTGTTCAACTTTTTAAAATTTCTTATAACTACAGTATAGTTTTTGGTTTAATAGGTATGGTTAATTAAAAAAAAAATTAATATAAAGCCAGATGTTTTTAATTACAAATGATTATAAATTCCATCTATATGTTTTTATTACAGATGTTTATAAATTCCATCCAGATGTTTTTAATTTCAGATGTTTATAAATTCCATACAGATGTTCATAAATTCCATCCAGATGTTTTTAATTAAAGATGGTTATAAATTCCATCTATATGTTTTTAATTACAGATGTTCATAAATTCCACACAGATGTTCATAAATTCCATCCAGATGTTTTTAATTACAGATGTTTATAAATTCCATACAGATGTTTATAAATTCCATCCATATGTTTTCAATTACAGATGTTTATAAATTCCGTCCATATGTTTTTAATTACAGATGTTTATAAATTCCATCCATATGTTTTTAATTACAGATGTTTATAAATTCCACCCATATGTTTTTAATTACAGATGTTTATAAATTCCATCCAGATGTTTTTAATTACAGATGTTTATAAATTCCATCCATATGTTTTTAATTACAGATGTTTATAAATTCCATCCATATGTTTTTAATTACAGATGTTTATAAATTCCATCCAGATGTTTTTAATTACAGATGTTTATAAATTCCATCCAGATGTTTTTAATTACAGATGTTTATAAATTCCATCCAGATGTATTTAATTTCAGATGTTTATAAATTCCATCCAGATGTTTTTAATTACAGATGTTTATAAATTCCATCCATATGTTTATAATTACAGATGTTTATAAATTCCATCCAGATGTTTTTAATTACAGATGTTTATAAATTCCACCCATATGTTTTTAATTACAGATGTTTATAAATTTCATCCAGATGTTTTTAATTACAGATGTTTATAAATTCCATCCAGATGTTTTTAATCACAGATGTTTATAAGTTCCATCCAGATGTTTTTAATTACAGATGTTTATAAATTCCATCCATATGTTTTTAATTACAGATGTTTATAAATTCCATCCAGATGTTTTTAATCACAGATGTTTATAAGTTCCATCCAGATGTTTTTAATTACAGATGTTTATAAATTCCATCCATATGTTTATAATTACAGATGTTTATAAGTTCCATCCAGATGTTTTTAATTACAGATGTTTATAAATTTCATCCAGATGTTTTTAATTACAGATGTTTATAAATTCCATCCAGATGTTTTTAATCACAGATGTTTATAAATTCCACCCATATGTTTTTAATTACAGATGTTTATAAATTCCACCCATATGTTTTTAATTACAGATGTTTATAAATTCCACCCATATGTTTTTAATTACAGATGTTTATAAATTCCACCCATATGTTTTTAATTACAGATGTTTATAAATTCCATCCAGATGTTTTTAATTAAAGATGGTTATAAATTCCATCCATATGTTTTAAATTACAAATAGTTATAAATTCCTTAACAAAAAATATCATGGGGGGGGGGGGTTAATGGTATAAACTTTTATCTTCTCTACTTTCCCTCCCTTTTCTATCTTTTTAAAATAACTGCAGTCTGAGCTCTATTCAACTACACCTCAAACGTTACAATCGGTTACAAACTGTAGAAGGAATTTTATTAAAGAAGTTCAATTTTTTAAAAAAATAGATAGATAGTTGTGAAAAGATCTAACTAACAATTTTTACGCTTGTTACAATAGGAGGTACTATTTTAAAATTCAAGTATAATGTTTCAAATTTCCATGTACAAGATAAAGATAATCGCTTTTTTAATCAAGATGAGGTTATGTTGAAATTGAAAGCCTAAATTTAAATTCATATAAATAATGTTTTACATTTTAAGCTTTACTTTCGGTTTCACTAAGTATAATACAAATAGAAATGATGCACGATTGATTTTAAATCCGTTATGGAATTATTGATTATGACAGGGAAATTTCCCTATTTAAATAATTTGACGTCTGCAAATCTTTACCTATAAGTGGGAGTCACGATAGAAGTTACACATGATCGTGGTTTTGTGGATAGGTCAGTTTCTTAGAATCAACCCCCCGTGATTCTTACTGAGAGAAAACCCTTTGGAAAATCCCAGATATCCGTATTTATAAAATCAATTTGTTTTGATTAATTAGTTTTAAGATATGCATATAAATCAATTAACGGATACACTTGGCAGCAATAATATGAATTCGCATTTTATCTTGAGTGATTAATTAAAAAAAATATCTGATACAAGTCCGTGTTAAGGAAGTAGAAGTGTGAATGTAGGGGAGGTCGAGTACTTGGCAGCATTACCTGTCTTTCTAATATCAACTACAGTTGGCCAAACGTTAGCTGGCACTTGGGCTTGGCGAGCTGAGACGACGGACTTGGGGCGAGGGGAGGGTGGAAGTGCAGGTATAAATACTTTCGGAATACATTGACTCTCGCCGCTTTGTATAATGCCGAAATTGGTTTGTAATCTATGTCAGATCTTTTAAGCAATACATAAGCTGCACACATTAAATATACAAATTTCAATTAGGGGAGCCAGAAAATTACAGTGTGTACGCTTCAGCCCAGCTCTCGCCCCGTGAAACCGGTTGTTGACATTAGCTGATGTTTTCAGAAAGACGAATACAGGTTTTCTACCTAGCAGCCAAGTGCCAGCTTATGTTTGGCCGACAATACCTCCGTTAGGGAAGGGAATAAAGCGATTACTCGACGCCTAAGGTAATGCGTAATATTTATATATATGTAGTGTTAATTTTAAGTTACATTATTTGGTTCCCAGTGATTTTCTTTAAAATGTGCAACCATACTAAAGGATCACAATGAAATGCGAACCTTCTCATTTTTTGAAATATAATAATGATCAAAGGAATTAAAGAAACTGATTTAAAAGAAACTAAAAAATGTATCATTTTACAATCTGAATTGTTAATAAAAACTTCACCTCAAAAATTAATACATTTTAAAACACTTTTCTTTAATTTGCTTTCACGACTGTCTGTCTCTGTCATCAAATCTGGGAAACTCTATTTGAGACGTTTCTTGTTGATAAATTTTTTTGAAACTTAGTATAGATGTTGATCTATCTGGGATGACAATACAATAATTCATTGTTATATACTTATGTTTATGGTGGGGGAAACGCATGCGCAGTAGGTACGTATCTGTATTATACATATGCAGCAGGTAGTGAGAAGTACACATGCGCAGGATATGAGGTGGATAAATACGCAGTAAGTGTCAAATGAAGACCAAGAAGAACGCATTTACAATCTGATCGTCAACACAAATCGCAAAGCCGTGCTGTGGAAACCCTTGAAGAACTTCAAGTTCGCTTAGAACGTGATCAACAACAGCGGCAAGAGCGAAATGCTAGTCTCGCAGCGTTCGAAAAGGCGATCACCAAATTTTGTGACAAAATCTGTGAATTTTGTAAGAAACGATGCTATCACAGCTAAACCATCCTATTTGCAATGATAATTGAAAGATAAAAAGTTTGTTTATACTGTAACTAAAAAGTAGAAAATAAAATTTTTTAATTTTTTAACCCACACCTAAAAAAAAAGTTTATAAGTAAAAAGTAGGGAAAAATAATAAAAAAGAAAAAGCTTTTTTAAAAACCCACTTTTCTAAAAAAAAAGAAGAAAATAAAGATAAAAACGGAAAAAACACATATAGTACAAAGTACTAATTCAAATTTATTTTTATAAAAGGTGGGGGCTCCTAAAATTCATAATTATAATTCAAAATACTAAGCGCCCACACTATTAAGTGTACTTTGTACTAAGTGTGTGTTTCGTTTTTATCTTTATTTATTTATTTTTTTAAAAAAAAAGTAGGTTTAAAAAATCTTTTTTTTTCTACCTTTTAGTTATAAACTAATTTTATTTTGTTTAGAAAAGTGAGTTTTAAAATTTAAAATTTTTATTATGTAACCTAAAAACGTCCCTAACAGCCGATTTAAGCAATTAAATTCCACTCCCAGACTAAAAGTGTTTTTCACATTATTTCACTCAACTATGTATAAAACAAACCTGCCGTTTATTAGAACACACACAGCCACGCCCGGAGGTTATACAAACCACGACTCATCTTTATTTATAGAGACAAATTGCTCTTCTCGTTCTGCGTTATTCAACGCCATAATCTATGTAAATAATTCCTCTATGTAAATCATACTTACATCACATGTTAAACTTCACCTACGCCAACTTTCAACTACTGTCAAATGTTTTGCTCTTCTACGTTAGGTATTATCTATTTTTACTTACATAGTCTTAGTATAAAGAGAGTTATGTGAGGTTCAAAACACAATGTCGTTTTGACGTCCTAAAAAAAAAAAAAAAAAAAAAAAATTGGTGAAGTGTGTTACAGCGCAAACGGGTTGATTAATTTTATTTAAATTTCGTACGTGGGAAAATTTTGTTAACATTTCAGAATTTGTTTTTTGTTTGTTCTTATAACTTAAAATTTGAATTTAACTGCCATAAGAACAAACCACAAAATTACATTTTCTCAAAATCTGCTCAAACAATTTTTATCAAATTTTACTCAATACAAAACGTATTGGTCGCCATCTTTTCAAAAACCTGAAAAGGCCGGTATTGTATGTAAACTTAAGTGTTTTTGTTTGGTATACTTACAAATCTATAATTTATGGTATTAGAAAATAATTTGTAAATTTTTAAACTCGCTAATCGGTATTTATTAGGTAAGAAATTATTATCTATTTAATAAACATTAAAATATTGATAAAATTATTAGAATGGAAGTAAAGTAAATTAGTCGGTATTAATTTCAGTTGAATTTATTTATAAAATTTAATAAATACTTAATCTAAAATAAATTAATTAGTGTTTTGTTAGGATTTTATGACTTTATCATATTTAAATCTTCTTCTTTCTTTTCCGAAAGTTGACTCCTGCCTTTGTGCCTTACAAGATGAAGTACAGTCGGAAGTTGCAAATCGTTCTTTATCTGATCTTCAGAGTTTTGGACATCGCGTCTTTTACGGTAGAGCATTTGAGGAGGAGCAATAAAAATGCTTTGACGTAAACGTTCCGGGTCTTGAAGGATAAATTGCTGAGGAAATACGTTGGTACCATCGCTGAAGACTTGTCCTACATTGGATAACCCTGGAGCTGCAAGGACCGCTGCTTCCCTAATGGGCACGAAAACTGTAAAAACAAAACGATTAATAATAAACTGTACACAAAACATTTTCTCACTCACCCAAACTAAACCAAAATTGTTTGTCACCAAAATAGGCGGTTCGGTAGTCGTTAGTAAAAAAGTTAAAATGAACTGTCGTAAACGCGTCCTTATCGTAAACCGTCCTTTATAACAGTATCTCGGACGAAGTTTTGGTTTGTTACTGAACCTCAATTTTTGGAGGTTTGCTGAACAATCTGTTTTGTTTGGTTCATAGAGGTTCAAACGATTAGAGCTGCCGGTTTTGGGAAAATTGTATTTTTTCGAGTTTTATTTCTTGATATTATTTTCGAAGTTAGCTATTATTTATTATAATATTTTTATTATTACATTACACATTTTTAATAATTCTGTAAAAAAATAATTTCTGTAAAGAAACGTTTAAAAAAGATCAGGTGTTAAAAACAATTCTTAGAGGTTAGTTTATTATTTTATTTCAAATTTGGGGCAATGTTTGTACTCGATAGAAGCATCATTATTTATAAACAGCAATATTTTCCAAAATTATTTGTAAGTTGAAAGATTTGTAACGATTGGTGATTTTTAAGATTTTTATTTTTTGTAAACAGTAGGGCCTAATATCAAATGGATCGTAATGTTACTTAATCAGACACATTTTATATCACAATAAACATTTTGGCCCTAGTTTTATTAAAATTCGTCTATTATTTACAGAAATATTGAAAAACAATATAAAACCCAGATTGCCAGAATCAATAAATTTGTTAAACCTCTCAAACAAGAATCAAAAAAGAAATTGGATGTCACGAACCGTGCATTTTATTAATATAACTTTACTCCAATGTTAATACATATACCCTCTCTTCCCCCACCTTAACCTTTGTATGAACTCTTTTGAAACTTTCAACTAGGTTACTTGAAGTTTTTTATGATAGTTTGAATATGCTACTACAGATAAAATTCAGTTCTCTCACATTAGTATAGCGAAGATTTAAAGAAAATTTTTATCGTTCTGATTTCACACATTTAACGATAGTAAAAAATCTCAAATACATTATGTGCCGCCATTTTAGTTAAAGCTATTCAAAAAATATTTCACGAGCGCCGTTAATTTCGTCTTTTTATGCCCTTTAATTTGACATGTCACAAAATAAGGGTTCCGATTTGAAAATTTTTGTGCAACCCTCAAAATTTTCTCTTATTATTTCCCAACTATTATAAAAGAAAATAAAGGCGACTTAGTTAAGGGTCTGACTCTATTTAAGTTCATACAATAGTTTAGTTGAAGGGAGGGGGGGGAGGAAGATTTTTTTAAACATACTGTATAAATGTATAAATAAATAAATAAATCACAAAATTAATAAACTCAATTAACTTACTATTATAGAGAGATGTAACAAGTCCTGTTACAATGCCGTTGACAATTCTGCCTAAAAACGGCCGAAATATATTTTCAATGATTGGCTTTATCGCCGTTATGATGGCGCCACTGCTGCTGTGTTTCTTGATTTCAAAATGGATCTTCTCAACAAGAGCTTTGATCTTTGGGTGACCCTTCAGATGAGGAAGGATTATTATACACAGCTCAGATATCTTTTTATGTATATATTTTTCATTGAATAAGCTACCAATTTCAAGGAACTTTTCTAAAGCATAAGGATCATCACTTAGTTGTCCAATATCCTGAACTGAAGTATCGATGGTTTGAAGAGTGTCTGCTTGAGGTGCTGCTTGACAGCAAGCTACTGAAGCTAATGCCAGGATTACGACTAGCTTTATCTGAAAGTAAACGAACGAATTTAAAGTTGAAAGAACATTTTGTTTAAAGTTACAGGAACACTTTTCATTATTGCATTAAAAAAACAAGGAAGAAAACAACATAAAATGAAGGACTTCGGAAGAAAACAAGAGTTGGTTAAAAGAAATCTGACAGGAGAGATGAATGAGTGGGATATAACTCAAGGTTCAAGAACAAAGCTATAGATCCAGCTAGGGTTCTAGAATTTCCAAACTTGTGCTCACTATAAGTGTTCCCTGAGGTTGTTAAAAAAAACAAAATTTCATTCTTAAAGGAGATCTGTTTGAGTTCTTAATAACGTTATTCGGAATTATTAGAAAAATTCACAATTTGTTGTTTAATTAGGCTTTAATTTTGTAACTTTTAATTACATTATTTGGCCTGCACGTGACTAATAATCGAGATTCTACATACAGTATAACAAACACACAGAACACAAGTTGTGTAGTTGTGGTTTGGTTGGTGTAGCTGGTGTATCACTGAAGAGGACGACCTTGTCGTTGAAACGCGTCTGATACTTAGGCGTATTTTTTATGAGAATTGTGTTCTGTGTGTTTGTTATACTGTATAATTTTCTCATAAGTCAAGCTCAACATTTAATAGAGATTCTACATGTTTCGGAGCCGTAACTCCATCATCAGGAATAGTTAATCACTCTGAAAAGATTGTCGAACATTAAAACAAAGTATACATAAGACACTACTTAATAATTTCACTTATTAAAAAAAACTATGATATGTATCTGTATCAGTGGGCACATTGTCATGGTCGATCATACGTTGTCAATAAAATGTTGATCGGTGAAGCGTGATTACAACCACATGACTTAGGATCAGTACACATATAGGGTCAGTTTTTTTAAGTGAAGTTTTCTAAGCGGTCTAGTGCTAACACTAATATTTTCGTCAAATAAACATACACATTCGTAATCAGTATAATTTCTATTTTTATTTAATAGAAAATAATCAAAAATACAAATTTTCAACTCGATAGATAGTTTTTGCCCTGTATCGTCTTGTCTGTGTAGACGGGTTGCGACTTACAGACAGACACACGAATAATAAGCGTTTTTGATTTTACCTACGTACTCTAACAAAGAAAAATCAATGAAAGAGCAATCCAATCTTTTAATGGTTATTGAATTGTTTGTCTCACATCTCACAAAAACTGATTTTAAAACGTACACAGTCATTATGGTTAAATTAAGTTGTTTTCGTCATACAAAAAACTATAATATATTATTTCGCACTGTAATTTAATTTCACATTCAAAATTTAGGTCAGATTTGTAGGTCACGCTGTGTTCAGGTTGGAGGGGTAGATATAAAATATCCGACACTTTAAATTTGGCCTACTATCAACATATTAATTTCGTCATCAGATAAACATACAAATCAGAATAACTTCTAGTTTTATTTGATACTTCACACTTAATATAACCAAACAATTTTCAAATCGATATTTTTTGCCCCTTAACTACCCCAAGGTATTTTTTTGTTACCATTATATTAACTTTGGGACAATACAAAGAATATAAGTGCAAAGTTTGAAATATATAGGATTTATTGTCTTGTCTGTGTAAACTGGTTGCAACTAACAGAAATATAGACAGACAGACACGTGGTAAAATTATAAATACCCTTGGTTTTATCTACTGACCTTAAAAACTGAATAAATGACACAAAAATGTTTTTATTAGATTTTGAAAGGGAATAACTAGTAGAGAAAAACAGTGAAAGTTGGATACTCATATGTTTCCCTCATCTAAAATAATTAGAGGAGAGAGGGGCGAATTTAAATTCAATAAAATAAGTGTTGTAGGACCTTATTAGAAAAATCATTTAGTCTATTAAATACAGCTGTAAAACCTAATAGTTTAGTTAGACTTATTAAAAATGGCTGCTTATATTGAGTAATTTCTTCCACTACATAATTACTGACTAATCGAATTTAAATTTGATTTAATTGTTAAAAACTTACATTACTTGCAGACACTTTTAGGACTGGTATTACAGAGAAAAAGAAATTTATTTGTAATAATTGATGATCCCTTTAAACATTGTAATGTTTATAGATAAGTCCAAATGAAAAAGCTACAAACATTAATTTGTGTGTTTAGAATTTGAATTACGTAGCAGGATAAAATGAAAAACTAAAAGAGTTTTGAGCTAATTTAATAAGATGAAAATGATTTATGTAAAGATCTTGTGTTCGAGTTTTATTCTATCTAATATTATCTCACAAATCAAGCTCAATATTTATTTATTGATATGTTAGTATAATTGAAATTATAATAATTTCCTTACTGTTATTAAGAAATATGTGGGCTTACTTTTTGCTTTTTAGAACATTCTGTACTGAATATGTAGTTTTTAATAAATATTGGCTTATTTTACAATAGTACCAAATAATAAATCTTTATTCAGTCAGCCCTGCAGAGAACGTTTAATATTGTGTTTTACAAAATTGGGAATTTAAAAACGCCATAACTCAGTTGTTCTTAAAGATAAATTAAATTATTTTTGAGTATCTTAAATCGACCTATTAGAAATGTAAAAATAATAATATTTAAGGGGAGATGAACGGTTAATAAGAGTTCATTTAAATATGTTAATGTTATGTACTTTTTTTTCAGGAACTATTCATCCAAATATTCTGAAATATTTACATATTTATGGTTCATTGCTCTATCTTTATACAATTATCCCTAAAATTAAAATTTTAATGTTTATAGATAAGTGCAAATAAAAAAATTAATTTGTGTTTAGAATTTGAATTACGCAGCAGGATAAAATGAAAAACTAAAAGAATTTTGAGGTGATGAATATGATTTATGATAAGTTTATATAGGGAAGAAACTTTGTTCTTCTACAGTGTCATGAAAAGAACATGCTAACATTAGATTTGTATAGTGATACTAATTTAAGGGAATATGTATATGTATTTTTGACAATATTATTTTTTATAGGATGAAATTTCTCATCATAAGAAAAAAATTAATAAAATTGTACAATTTAATGAATTTTATTAAATATTGTGGTTTTGTTCCATTTAACATGGAGTCCTTACCAACTACTTTAGATCGTTATCAAAATCGTATATCATTAAACATTTAAAACAAATTAATTATTTTTTGTAAATGGAAAGGCTGATACTTGTTGAGCCTGTCTATTAAATAATTATTAGTTTTATTCATTAGTTTTAATTTGGAAGTATTGGAATAATCAACTCTGAGAGTCGACATTCGTCAAAACCGACGCAAAGTTATATTTTTCTTACATGTTATGATTAGCAATTTACTTAACACATTATTTCTCATTTTAACAATATTCTAAAGCGTAAAATCCTTGAAACTTGATAATAAATATAATTCAGTAATTTATAAAGTTAAACTCACCGATGTCATGTTTAGGAATCCAGTGCAGATATAACTACAGACAATACAATGTGCTCCAGTTTTATACCACAAGAACGGTGTCTCTGGGATTATTATTAGTTCAACTGAAAACCATTATTTTTAGTCTCAACTACCGTTAAAATGGAAACTATGTGACTGTGAAAGGGTTATTGGAAAAACAATGGCGAAGCCGCACTGAAATACTATGGAAATATTAGAATATTGAAACAATCAAGTGTGGCTACCGTTTTGTCCGAGTGGTTTAAGTTATAATCGTTTCAAAGTTTTAGATTTTGAATCGTTTTCAGAGGCGTACGAGCTTGGCAATCCCGAGAGTTAGAGCTGGATGTACAATTTTTACAAGTAGACTTGGGTTATATACCTTTTTTATGTTCTTCCGATTATGATCTATTCGAGGGTTGGGGATCTTCATATTATACTGTTTTCTGTTATAAGGCGATGAAGACAGAAGTGGTTTTCAAATTTAAACAAAAATAATAAGAAAAACTCGAACATTATGTCTATGGCTGTTATTTAAACATTGGAGAAAATTGCTTCTGAAAATTACTTTACTCTAAACTAAAGGCAAACGTACAAACGCTGGTTTAAGTTTAGTTTTTTTATTTTTAATATTTTTGTTCACATCTATTCAACTACGTTTTGTAAAAAGGGTTCATGATAATAGGTTCTTCTGTTGTCTTATAAAACTGGCCACAACATAACCTATCTTAGCGTAGTATATATTTTATACAGAGTAATTATTAACATTGATTTGGCATACTTCTCTCCTGATTGTTTAAAGGGGATTATCGGATAATTAAAAAAGGAAGAAAAGAACATAAAATAAATATCCATAGATCTTGAATACTGTAATAGTGTAAGGGTCGGAAAACAACAAGAGTTGGTCAAGAGAGAATAGTTAGATACGATGAGAAACAAGAATCTAATCAAAGACTACATGAAATAAAAATCTGTAGATACAGCTAGGTTCTCTCAGGAATGCCAAGTCCAACAAAAATATGTTATTATATATATATATTATATTTATTTAACCTGCCTCAAAATTTACGAACGAAGAGTGTCTGTTGTCTACAGTCGTCTTTCTGTCGATGAACTAATGAAAAGGTTCAACGGATTAAAGACATTAACTTTAATGGGTAATTATGTTACACGCTAAGTACATTAACCTTGAAATTTACTCACTATTGTATCTTTCGTCAACGTCTGCATTGACTGTTATGAATAAGACATACCCCTCAGGGATTCAGTCGTACTGAGTAGGGGCGATGCAAGCCTTAAGGACCCTAGCTGGATCTACACCTTTCTTAATAGTTAGATTCCTCTATTTCATGTTTCCTATCAGGTCTATCTTAACTGACTAATGTTCGATACTATTAGAGTAATCGAGAACTCTATTTTAAGGGTCTCTATTTTATCCCCTATTCTTTAAAACGACGGCGACAGAGCCTTCCAACAACATAAAAAGCAATAAAACACTTTTGGTCTGGGTAAGGGCAATTTTATTGCTTAAACCAAGCTCTTGGAGAGACAGAGGGTTCAATCTGTGACAAGCAGACGGGAAAACATGGTTTGACACCAGGGATGGCCAATCATTAATAGAAACAATACGAACACTTGCCATCTATGTGCAAAGAGCTTATTAATAGTAATAATAGGAATCATCACAAATTATAATTACTAATGGCTCATTTAAACAAAAACGATCTACACTAGAGTTTTCTATACATATTTATATTTCTTATTGAAACATTCCAAAACACTGGTAACATGTTCATTTTTATAGCCCCTATGATAAAGTTAGTTCTTAACAAATTTGTTCATCATTACTTATATATATATATAGATGTGGCTCAGTTGGTAAAGCGGAAACACTTCAAAATGTGGAACTGGTTTGAAAATATTGATTAAAATGCATAAGAAATTGCAGTTTTCAACTTTTAAGAAAACTGCTAATAAAGAAAAATATGAGACAATAAATCGATGTGCAGATTGAATTTTTAAGATTTTTTTTTTAATCTAGCAAATAATTTCATTTCTATAAATTTTGAAGATGCACCACATTTTTAAGAACTGTGTATTAAAAAAAAAAAAATCATAAAATAATTAATGTATTTTGTATGTGTTACTTTAATTTAATCGTAAATTTTGAATTCACACCTATATTAATAGAATGCGAAGTCTATGTTTATCCTCTCATATCTTAAAAACCATTAAACAGCTTATAATAATAATTGATAAGATCATAGTTTCTACTCAGAAGAAGGTTTCAACCTTTTTTTTTTTTTTTTTTTTATCAATAATTAGAAGTTGTGTTATGACAATAAAATAGGTTTCTTATGTATTTTTTTCATTAGAATATTGCAGTTTAAAGGTTGATATTTGTTCTCTGTAATCACAGCATCTACTGAACCGATCTCAATGAAACTTTACAAGCTTATTGTAGTACGTATAAAGAAGGTTTTAGATATTGACATCTTAAAAAGAAACTGTGTTATTACAAAAAATATATAAATCTATAGCAGTCAACGTTCACGTATGAGCAGTAAATAAATCAAGAATCAGTCAGCAACTACTCTGTGACTCCTGTGTTTAAACAAACTTCATAATAGTATGTGCCAAAAAATTTATCTTTAGAATTCAGTGCGAGAGTATTAGAGTTGTAATCTTCATTGATGTTTAAGATTGGCTAAATTTTTAAACAGTTGGTCAGTATTAGGCTTAATTCTATACAAATAAATCTGTAAAAATAATATTGTAACAAACAAATAAGTTACCATAGCAACTAATACAATTTTAGTTACCATAGCAATCAATATAACAATAGCCTACATAAAACAACTCATTAGGTCTGTCAGCTTTAATAGTTCAAAACAAAAATAGGATATAGCTTCGACCAATAATGTAAATTTTTTAAAAGTGTCCTTAATTTGATTTAAACTTAAAAGTTAAATATTCAAATCTGATTCAATGTTTTGATGTCTATAATTTGACATTGTTATAACTTCCATCGTGTGATATTTAAGCACATATGATTTTTTTGTTCGCTCGGAATGTTTGTTTCCCAATGATTACTAAAAAACAGACTACACATAACAGGGGTAGATTTAAGAAGTCAATGTTTTTCTCATAGAGGGTTGCATGCTACCGAGTCAGTGAAAGTAACCTTTTTATTTGTTCCAATGGGAGTATAAAAAATGTTGTTCTATATGGAAGCACTTCAGTGACAAATATACACAAATATATTTGTGCCTGTTTGTGTATATGCGTGTGTAGAAAAATAAATAATTAGTTTTATTTATATACTTTTCTTTGAATCTGTAAAAGTGTTGGTGTATACTTACATATTTTAATATAGATATGTACAAAATTTGTATACTTGTCTTGAGTTAATTTCCATTGTAATTGTAATATGTATTACGTCTCGAATAGAACACTGAATAAAGATTTTGACTGGAGAAAAATCCTCCAGTCACGAAATTTGGTGGAAAGTTAGGTTTTGGCGTTACTTCAATGGGGAAAAAAATCGGGCACTCCAGTTCTTCGCTAGGCCCCCCTTGGGTCGTTAAAAGGTGGGGCAAAGTAGTTTTTGATAAATATTGATTGATTGATTTTTATTGCCTCTTATCAACAAACATATAAATAAGTTTTTACAATTGAAATTAGACTAAACATTTTTTAAACTAAAACAAAGAATAACCTTCTCCAAATAGACAAGAAACAATAAAAGAAACCCCGAGGTAATAAAACAAAGTCCAAAGTTAAAGTTGAGGTCCGCAGCCGACCGAGTTCCCAATGAATATACATAATTTTTTACATTAAAATCTACAATCAAAAATAAGCAAAATAATATCTCAAAAAGTAAGCAAAATATCAAAAACAGTTTTAATACAAAAATTGTAGCTGATTAAAGTTTTCATCAAAATGGTCCTTCTGACACACAGGGACAGAGAGTTGAGAGCTCAAAGTTGAGACTTTTATGGCATAACAATTTGTTTTTGAATTTAGACAGATTTTTGTACGGTAAAAACCGCTAAATATGGATATGTAATTGTTTACACATCTAACACCAAGTATTTGTATAAAATATTTAGCATGTATATAATTATCTACAAATATATACACACACTAAAACTACTAAAACATGTATTTATTGAACGTAAGCGGTTTTAGTTGTATAAGTAAGTGTATAAATATTTTCATGCATATATATTATATTTGTCTAAATCCACATTTACACATTTTTTATGAATTTACGGCTTAGTATATCCATGTAAATGTGTAAATTTTTGTAATTGTAGTATGTGTGCATAAATATATACTGTACAAGCAAAAATCAATATCCAAATATATAATATTACATATTCAAAGACTTACATGCACATAATTAGCGCTTTTTGATATAAAAAAATTGGCATAAACTCAAAAAAATTCAAGTTCTTTTTCTTTTGTAAAAATGCATTATACGAACAAAATTGCAAAAAAAGTCTCAACTTTGAGCGCTCATATTTCTGTTCTAGTGGGTTTGTTGAAAACATTACTAAGGACCATTTTGATGAAAAATTTAATGAGTTGCAATTTTTGTTTTTGATATCTTGCTTAGTTTTGAGATGTTTACAAAAACCGTTTTGCCCACCTTTTAACGCCCAAGGGTGAACGAGCGGTGAGCTGGAGTGTCCTATTTTTTCTCCATGGAAGTAACCCCTAAAACATAACTTTCCACCAAATTTCGTTTGTGGAGGATTTTTGTCCAGATTTTCACAAAATCTGCCTTTATTCAGTTGTCTATAATTTAACCAATCAATGTTGAATTTGAAATATTCGCGTGCAAAGCTGAGGTAACAGCTGGTTAAGTATTAAAATTAAAAGTTTTAAATATAATAATTTGACACTCCTATCTCTCCGACAGAAGTTAAGTAGTGTTATTTTTTGGATTTAATTTATTTACGAAAATATCTACTTTCAATCTTAATCACTCAAAACTAAAATATCCGCGTTAATTTTAATTAGATATAGAATTTATTTTGACCTGAATAGTTTTTATGAATTCCAAACAACATCAAGGCAAAACGAAAATAACGTATTAATCCTTAAACGTACTGTAAATCTCATTTTAAACTGAGCATCGGAATCTAGGTAAGAAACCGAGAATAGGTTCATTTGTGTTTCAAAGAATTAGCGAAATCGGTATTATGGTTACTTTCCACAACCCTTTAGACTGGCGGCAAGGGGTCAATGTTCTAGGCATAACGGTACCAATGAAAGCAAACTCTTGTATCTAGGTCGAAGGGATATTTACTTCAGTGTTTGTTTAACTGTGTTGTGAAAAAGCAGTGAAAAATGCATTGGGTAAGTGTACAGTGCTTAAAAAATATTACAATTGGGTATCAAAAGTGTTCTCCGATTAAAGTTGTTAGGGTGTCTCATCCAAAGCTAACTTTACAACTATATATCTAACAGGTTACTTCCAATGGAGGACTCCCCTTACATTTTCCAATATGGCGCACAACTTGAAAATTTCTTATAGAAACCCGTATATTTTAAGATGATTTTGAATAGAAAATTTAATTTTAAGACTTTTTAATTCTTTATTTTTTTTATAAACGTAAACGTTGATCCGTTAGAGCAAATATTTTACGTCATTTTGACTCTCAGTGTAGTAGTTGTTTGGTCACTCAATACTCATTTTAAAATTAACTCAATTTTGAAATCAAGTTTTTAAGTCTAAATATAATAAGGAATTTAATTGAATGTATTTTGTTCACCATTTTAGATTTGTGTATTTGTAGATTCTGGAGAACTTCTTAGTTAGAAATAAGATAAAAGTTTCAATAAACATAGGTCCCAAAACTTTTCATTTATCCGACATTTTGTTTTTTACATAAAATATTTATATCTTTGGAAATAGATAACATATTAAGTTCAAATTTGGTATACAATTTTGTTATGTAGCCTTTTACCAACGTACGCAAAACCAGAACGTTCCCTTGAATATTTTCAAAATGGTGGCCGTTTAAATATTTCAACGTTTAATAACTCTTAAACCGTTAACTTTACAAAACATTTACAAGGAATAAAAAAGTTTACATTTTTAATGAAAAATGAATTGGTTTTTGTATTTTTTTGTACATTAAAGGATAACTGAATTATCGGCAAAATTTAAAAGTCTAATTTCCAGATTGTTGTCTACAACATCAATTGGTCTACAACCATAATATTTTTGAATTATAATTAACTTAATTAACAATAATAATAAATTATATTATTAGTAGTGTTTTGAAAATTAAAATGTAGATTTTAACCTTTTCAAAATAGGCTATCGGCTGTTTAAAAACTTTAAAATCAAAATAATCAAACATGGCTGGTTGGATTCTTAATAGATTTAAGTTGTGCAACAGTGTTGAATGTTGTCATTTCCAGCAGTTATTGTAAATATCATAAAATGGTTGCCCCCATATAATTGTAATAAATATTTATTAATGTAATAACTCTTTTATTTATTTAAATAAAATAAAGAGTCGCCTAGAAAATCTATACAGTTTCAGTTTACAGTTGGAGTTTAACTTAAAATATTAATATTTTACTTATTCCTCATCTAATTGGCCCAAACCGAATTCATCTTTGAAATGATCAATTTTTATCTTTCTTGGCAGTTTTTTGTGAAACTAACAGTTTTTGACGAGTTTTACTTTAAAATTTTTAATCAGCCGCTGTTTTGAAAAAGTCACAATCAACATTTTCGTGATACCTCATTTTAAAGGCCTTTTAAAAATAAGAATAATGGCGCAAACTAGAGGTCTCTAAGTTCATCCTACCCAATATACCGACCAATCGAATTGTGAATTTTATGTTAATAATTACACCGGAAATGTACAACATGCTTTTGAGTCCAGAATCTATTTCTGCCAAGAAGTAAATGGTAGCCATTTCGAGAACTTAATCTGAGCTAAAAAACAAGGTAAGGCTCTTACCATCATTTTACCAACATAGAGCAGTTTGTAATGTAATAAAAACACCGGAGTTTGTAGGTTAACATTCATAATTCGATAGGTCGCTATGTTTGATAGGATGAACTTAGAGACCTCTAGTTTACGTCATTATTCTTATTTTTAAAAGGCCTTTAAAAGGAGGTATCACTCAATAGGGGTTGCTATTTAAAATTCTTGACTTACCCCCAAACTACCCTATTTTGGGGGTAAGGGTTGAAAATATTGATACTTAAAAAAACTCCTCCATTGGTTATCTCAACTTTTCCCAAAGCAAATCTGTCTATTTCCATTAATAAAAAAAATAATAATGTGGGACTTTTAGGACACTTGGTATAATTTATTATTATTATTAATTACGTTAATTATAATTTAGAAACATTTCGATTATGGACCAATTGTTGGTGTTGTAGATAACTGCCAGGAAATTAAATTTTTAGTTTTTTGCCGATATTTCAACTATCCTTTAATTAACTCAAAGAAAAAAAAACCAATTCATTTGTTACTAAAAACGTAAACATATTTTTTCGTTGTAAATTTAACGGTTTTAGGGAAATTTAACGTTAAAAAATTGAAACGGCCGCCATTTTGAAAATATACAAGGGAACGTTCTGGTTTAAAAAAAAATACATAAAAAATGTTTATACCAAATTCGAAGTTAATATCTTATCTACTTCCAAAGATATAAAGATTTTATGTAAAATAACAAAATGGTGGATAAATAGGAAACGAAAAAGTTTTCCGACTTATGTTTTTTGAAACTTTTATCTTATTTTTACCCAAGGAACATATCTACAAAACGGTTTCAGACAGTTCCGGGACACATTGTATATTAAAAAGGTCTCCACTCGCTTCTCTCATGTCAGTGTTACGACCCTAGTGGGGTTCGAATAAAACTTGCTATAATATATCGTAAGCTAAGTAATGTAGTAGTGCAGAATTAACTAAGTAATTAATGAAATAGCCTATAAAATTATTTGTTTTATGTGTAGTCTTACATTAGTATTTACACATCAGAGATTAACCCTACTTTCATTTTATTTTGATTCAACAATAGGAAGTATGGAAAAACGCCCTCTGAAAATTTTTCAACGTTAAATGTTCTAAATTTTAATCACCTATTACTCCTAAACAAGTAGGTTCATCAAACAATACGCAGGAGAAAAGTCTTAAATTTTATATAGGATTCGAAAAAAATCATACAAAACTGGGGTCCCTATAACAAATTTAAAAAGTTGGCAGTCGTATTGAAAATTGGTGGCCATTTTTTATAGTTTGCAAAACAGATTTTCAAGTTATGAAAAGTAACAACGGCCCCACATTTAAAGTTTTCACGAGTTTAATAGTTTACGATATACTAATAGTGTCCACCTTAAAAATAATCACCCTCTAAACCGTCTGTCCCAAAAGCCCCCCCCCCCCATTAATATCTGAAAGGGTGCAAATTCCAAGATTTACTTCAGGGAATGTTTAAATGAAGAAAGGAGGTATCTTTTTTAATAAAGAAAAATTTAACCCCTCCCCCGAAAATAGGGGTTTTGGGGGGTAAGTCAATTTTTTTAAATATTGAGTTTTTAAAGTTTTGTGTATTTTTAGGATTTTCCATACTTCCTTTTGTTGAATTAAGTTAAAAATAAATTAAGCATAGTCTATAAAGTGTAAATTCCTTCAAATAATATCACAAGAAAAAGTTTATTGCGCTTAAATCCGGCGATTTTTGTGATTAAGCAACAAGATAGTTTTTTAAAGATCCAAAAACAGCTGTTTATAATTTATTTTGAGCCACATTTATTATTTTCTCTGGTTATTTATTTTTGGACTCATGATTATAATTACAGATTTTTATCTGTTCAACAAATTAGTTATTTTAATTTTAGTATTGAATTGATATCTAGACTTCCTAGACCTAATCTAACCTAACCTAATAAAATTTTTAACGTGATTCAACAAAGAGAAGTGCTTAAAATCTTCTCCCAAAAAATGCACCAAGCTTAATTTTTGAAAGTTCAAGCGCATTAAGTCTGAAAATTTGGTGTATAATCTGAAATTACTATAAAAAAATTAATAACATAGATTCATACGAAATTTTAAAGTTAAAATAACGGCTATATTTCAAGGTTTTCAAAACGGGTTTGTAAATTACACGAAAAAGTAACGAAGGTAAAATGTTTCATAGGATCATTATTTTAAGGGATACCAACATTGTCCGCGATAAAATGATCAGTATATTATAATGACTGAATAAATGATTATGTCAGTGAGACTCGACATCTGATGATTTCTGGCTTTCAATTAAGTCCTGATTCAAACTTGCAATAGTTATACTCACGTCTCACCTTTTAATTGTGATGCCATCATGCTGTAATTAAGGTGAACAGATCTGGTATTAGGGTCAAAGCCAGAAGGGAAGCCAAAGAGTTGTATATTTACCATCGTCTTCCCCGTGACATCAAGGACTCGCTGCAATTACTGTACTTTACGAATTAAAAATACAGGATGATTATAGGGTATTTAAACAGCTTTATATTGTATAACTGTGAGGTACTAAGAGGCAGAAACAAATGTGGATCTACTTAGTTAAAAAAATTATACTCTTTTTTAGGTTTGAAATTTGTTTACCTCCATCGTGAATCTGCCATATTAAATCAAACTTTATTTTTTAAATAGGAAACTTTACATGTGATTCATGATTTTCATGTAAAATTTGACGGGAAAAACGATGGTGAAAGCAGTTTTTTGATAAATATCTTCGTTTTTGAGTTAAAAACATTCAAAGTCGCAATGACGGAAATGATTGCGTTACCAATAACAAGGGGTAAAATCCGTTTTCCAAAGTTTTCTATTGTATTTTTCCTGCTGAATACATCCAATAACGAACCAGAACACAATTTTGAACCACCACAATTTAATTTTACATTCGAAATTAACAGTTAATAAGCTGCATTGTTGTAACATAATGTGAACTAACAGCTGATGCCTACTTTCATAAACGGATATTAGTTGAGATTAGCGCACTTTGTAGAGGGGAAGCACTTTGAACATTTATTCTAGAATGGTATGCTTTCAAAATTTATTTTATTTGTAATGTATGATTGCAAATTTTCATTTAAATTTTAAAGTGAATAATAACATATTAAATGTTGAGCTTGACTTATGAGAAAAACTATACAGTATAACAAACACACAGAACACAATTCTCATAAAAAAAAAAAAAAAAAAAAAAAAAAAATACTGAGTTTGGTTGTGGTTTGGTTGGTGTAGCTGGTGTATCACTGAGGAGGACGACCTTGTCGTTGAAATGCGTCTGATACTTTTTTTTATGAGAATTGTGTGTTCTGTGTGTTTGTTATACTGAATAATAACAGTTGACATTTAATTTGTAGTTGTGTTGTTAATTATTAGTTATTGTTTATTACTAGTTTATTAGAACTGTTTAAAGTTCGTTATGGGATGTATTCTCAGAAAAAATATAATAGAAAATTTCGACCGCCCATTTTACCCTGTTTTTCAGCCATTTTCCCGTCATTGCAACTTTCAATGCTTGTAACTCGAAAATGAAGACATTTGTCGAAAAACTGCTTTAACTATCGTTTTTCTTGTCAAGTTCATTGTTCTCTTTAAAAAAAAATAAAGTTTGTTTCAATATGTCGGACAAAAATTTCAAACAAAATAATAAAATTTTTTAAACCATATAGATCCAAATTTGTTTCTTCCTAGTTATGCAGTATAAAGCAGTTTCCATACTTATGTATATTTGAAATAAATTTTGCACGAACTTTCTCTTATCCCCATACAAAATATAAACGCTTCATAAAAATTACAATAACGTATTCACACACCCATCCACAAAACAAGAAAATCGGCTTTTTGTACTTAACTAGTATAAGAAGTAGCCTATAGTTTCAAATGTCAATAAAATTCGATTTCTGTCTTTTGACAGATATTCACATTTCATAGCCTTAGAGTGTCGAAGAAGTGATTTTCAATACGCCCTTCCATCCGTCGTCGTTAATGGCGTCTCTACGTAAGCACGATAGCGGCAACAGAAATTAAGATTGACGTCAAATTTAGTATAGAGATCTCCCTGTTGAAATTCATAAAATTTAATTGAAAATATAATAATGGCGGCCATTTAAAATAGTTTATTATTCATATATCAAGTGTTATTCAACTCCAAAATTATACACAAATTTTCAGATTTCAATTCTGCATGTTGACCTAACGGTACCAAACACCACTCTATAATGAAGAATGGCGAAGTTATTGAAAAAAAAATGTATTTTCAACATTGATCTCCCATGAAATAGTGATATTTTAGTAGCTACGAGATTCGACAGGCTCCTTCATTTACGTACAGCTTCCAAGCCCGCTAGGAGGGAGTGGAGATTGTTTAATATATACATCTCTAAGAGGCTCGTTAGGTGCTAGTAGACGTCAAACAAGTAGTGTTTTACACAATCATGAAGTTCAGAAAACCTGTATAACAACTGTTTCAAACAAACTTACCCTCTGGATAAGACCACTTGATCTACCAATACAATTTAACATTTCCTACAAGGCCCAAGAAAGTAACTTTTGGGGTATTACACTTTACGATAGGGCAGGGTAAGTAAGACGATGTTTCTTTCCTGTATGGTTTTACCTTAGAAGCTATTTATACGACAAATTCAGAAATTGACTTAATACTGAGTTTCATCCATGTGCTTTTTATAGGAGATAAGTTATTGTACCAACTTTTGAAAATGATTTTTAATTTTAAACATATAGATGTTTTATGAAAGGTATTTATATATTTAAATAGATTTAAAATTTATAGATTTTACGTTTTTACCAGCTAGTACTGTTAAATTAAATACTATTTCAAGTGCAAAATGTACGACTTAGACTGGGAATTAAACCCGAGACCTTTGGCTTTACGTGCAAATTGACTACTAACTTAGCTATCCTTAGTCGCTTCCCAGCATACACTTCTCACTTGACTTTGCTTTTTGCAGCAATTTTCGAGTTATCAAATTTATTACCTCGTTACAAACGACATTGAAATTAATATTTTACTCAAATTGCAGCTCTTACGTATGTATTATTGATTTTATGTGTTATACGGTTTTTACCAGCTAGTATTGTTAAATTAAATAATATTTCAAGTGAAAAATATTATTCGAAAATTACAGCAAAAAGCAGTCAAGTAAGAAGTGTATGCTGGGAAACAACTAAGGATATCTCAGTTTGTAGAGCATTGGTGCGTAAAGCCAAAGGTACTGGAAATTAGGTTATCTACTTTTCAATTGGAATATTATTTAATTTAAAAGGAGCTTATATTTTACTTGCAATTTCGCACATAGGTTGGGTCATAAATCTTTAGAGTTTACTGAAATTTAAACGAAATTGGTAGAGCCGATTTTGAGAAAGTAAGTTTTTCTACAGGAACTCCACGCTCGATATTTTGAAGCTTTATTTAAGAATCACCATTTCATTAAAAGATGGCGACCAACACTGTTTTTGGGTTCCGTAAGGGGTATATTTTTGAAAAATTTTATCAATGTCAATACTGCCGTTTTTGAGAAAATTAGTATTTTGTATTTGTCTTATAGTATGTATCTTGAATATTTGGAGTTATATATCATCCAGAGGAAGGTTACTTTGATGTTTGTGCGTAGTTATTTTTAGGCAATCTTACGCCTTCTTATTGCTGATGTTTGATGCCTACTTGGATAGCTATACCCTGATTACTATATTTTCTATCGGGGTTAAAAATATACTTCTCTACAATACGTAAATTATGCTTAAAAAGTGTTTTGGTATTTGCCCACTGCCTCAAAATACTTGGTTCTTGGTATTCAACCACAGTTTTCCCTCTGATTTTAGACCCATCTGGGTACTATTACCCATCTGGGTAAGACCCCGTTAGATTCCTCTTTAGTACTTGCACACACTGCTCCATTATTGCTACCCAGCTTTGTCCACATCATACCTTCTTAAAAGTTCCTCTTTGGTGCTATTTTTGGTAATCTCTGTTTCCTGTTGTATTTATACTGTGAAAATGTGTACTAATGAGAAAAGTTGTATAATGTAATGATTGTCATGATAAAACTGATTTAGGTCTTCTACAGGTAAAAATAATTAAGAAATTTCTTATAAACTTAGCTCTGAAAACACCTAGCTTACCTTTTTATCTGCCATTTTGTTTTTTACAAAAAAAATTGTAACTTTGGCAACAAGCCTGAAAAAGATGTTGAGTTTAGATTTTAAACAACCATTTTTCATGTTACTTTTTATACGTGTACCAAAAACGAAGACTTTATTTTGTATATTTTCAAAATGGCCTCAGTTTAAAATATTGAACGTCGTATGTTACAAAAAACCTAAACTTTACAAAAAATTGTGGCAGAATATTTTGCACTTTTAACGACAAGCAAAATGTAATTTTCCCTTATTCTGTAAGACAATGGATAACAGAGTTATCAAAAAATTTTATTTTTCTATAATTGTCTAAAACACCAAAGATTATGGGTGATAATAAATTTATATTCACTTACCTTCAGTGATCCTGTTATTCTTTATGAGACGTGTTTCGGACTTAATATTCGTCCATCGTCAGGTCTTCACAATACATTAACATAAAGGCGTATCCATACAGAACAATTACAAACATAAAAAACATTCTCTTAAAGGTAGCTTCAGTAGCGTTATAGTTCACCACCAATGTCACACTATTGAAGATTAGTCTAAAAACAAAATATTTTCAAATTTTATCTACAAATCTTTTTATTTTAGACCCTATGATAAAGGAGTTTTTGAATTAGACTGAAAATTCAGAAATTTGGAAATGTCAAACCAAACTACTGGGTAAAGTAATTTACCAATTAATTAAATACCAATAAATTAATTTTTTTAGTTTTTGTTGTTAACTCTGGTTTTTCACCTACGGGGAAAAAAGTTTTATTTTAATTAAAAGAGAAAAAAAAAATGTCTCTTGTGAAATTAATGGTTTTCAAGATATTCAAAATTAAATATTTAAAACGGGTGGTATTTAAAAAATAAAGTCGTTTGTTTTAGTAAACTTTTAAAAGTTCCAAAAAATGTGTACAAAATCTGAACCTAATATCCAAAGTTACAATGTTTCTTAGTAAAAAAGAAAAGAAGGAAAAAAAGTAACTGGATTTTGATAAATTCTGATTGGAAAAAATGATTTATTCTTTAAAAAAATTAAGCAAATATTACGTTTACTATTTGTCAACTAATTAAAAGTACACTTCGGAGATTGTCTGGAATTGAAGGAAGAGTTTTCATGATAATAACAGCTTGAGGAAAACCTTAACCAATTATTCTCTGTTACTGACCTTAACTTGAAATGTTATACATGGGAAATATCATTTGGTCAAGACATTGTTGCACGATATTCACTTTTAAAACCATGTTTATGAATAATATTACGTCTGATGCAGGGTTCGCGAAGACTTTGTCTCGCTAGCTTGTCTCACCAACAATTGATTCAGGGATTTTGTCTAAAAATAAACTATGCAATAGTAAACAGTCTTTCTGATGTTCACTATATTGAGTATGGGTTTGAAATTCCTAGGTACCCTAGACGAAAATACACCTTTTCCAGGTACTAATGTGTTTATTTCATAGATTGGGTTTTTTGGATTTTTACAGGTCTTTCTTAACCAATACGTGTTCTCTTCCAACACTGACGCTATTAGAGTATTTGAGAGCTAGTGGTCTTTATTTTATTGTATTTTCTTAATAAGACGATGATGACTGAAAGGTGTTTCACCTTTAAACAGCTAGGAAAAAAATGAACAAATCAAATCAATTTATTTCACCATTTTAGAAACATTAAAGTTCCAATGTTGTCGATAAAAAATAAACGTAAACCATTCTCCATGGGACTAAAGAAGGCATCTATCCAAAATATCAATCTGCCAATATATATATCAGAACTATTTGAGAAACAGAGAATGAGAACTATATGATTTTCTCACTCTCATTGAAGCACGTAAAATATAATCTCGTTAGACCTCTCGGTGCTCAAACATTTACAGTGTTGACACTCATAATCATCGCAAAATATAGGAATCTAAAATCTAGAACAGCAAAGGGAATTTCAAGTACTAACACTATACAATCACAGGCTAAGGTTCGACGGAGGTTAATGTGCTACAGATTAACTATACTTTTAGGTGTTCTTACTATCAGACCAATTAAAAGAAGGTATACTAGAATTGGCTACCTTATTGTTTTAAAGGTGGAAAACCTTTTGGTTATCAACACCTTATAAAAAAAGGAAAAGAGTGAAACACTCACAGCCCTCGAATACTCTAATAGCGTTAGGGTCGGAAGAGAACAAGAGTTTGTCAAATGAGACCTGATAAAAGAGAGGGATAAAAAAGTCTACATGTTACAAACGTGTAGTTCTTGCTAGGCTCATTCGGGATTACCAAATCCGTACTGACTGTAAGTAAGCCCCAAAAAGAATTTTTTTAAACATCTTCATTAAGTTTGAATTTTTATAACAGAATTTAAATTACTTTTCGATTATTACTAATAATCAACATTTTTCGGTGTATAAGACGTTGAATGAATGTACACGGAAAAATATTGATTTGGAAATTATTAGTATTAATCCAAAACGCATTTACACGCTGTTAATATAAACCAAACTTAAAAAAATCTGTTCAACTGATTTAAATTATTGTTATTGAAATAGAAAGTTGTTATATATCAGTTTTATTTAAATTGCTAATCTGTTTATCTGGATGAAATCTTGCAAACAGTTGTTTTTTAAAAATGAAAATATTTATTTCACAAACCAAAACAACAGTACACTTCAATAATACATATAAAAATGAAAAAATAAACTTCAGTATTAATAACATTAAAAGAAAAACTATAATTACTTACACGACAACAGTTAATTGTAATGTTTGTAAAATAAATTAAGCACCCCAGAGGCAATGCCTGAAAGTTTTTAAGGCACTTCTATTAAACCGAATTCCTTCAAACTTTCCAAACTTGCCTATTATAGTCGACAATACAATATTTCATACATTTTTACTTGGGGTTTAAATTCCCCAACATTTCCCCCACGAAATTAACTGGTAAGAATCCTTGCAACAATGACGCTTTAGAAGAATTGGACAGATTGAGAAACTATCAACCAGAATAGAACAACAGTAATAACATTAAAAAAAAAGTATTTGATGTAAAAAGTTTTACAAATACATTTACTAAAAAGTTGAAAATACATTTCTGGTTCAGTTCTAACAAAATATCTTTTATTTTTTAATTATTAACTATATATTAAACGGATTATAACAAATCAGTATTTTCAATACACTTAGGTTCGTTTTAATCCTGTAATTTTTTTTATACATATACAATAATTAATACATATATATTTATTTATTTCCATCGAATTTTAGAAACAAAAGAATAAACCCAGAATGATTCCAACTTGAATTGTACTACTATTTAAATGATCATAAGAACCTTATTAAATCAAATCTTGCTCAACCCCCTTTTTTTTATTAAAGTCCTCTATGGCTGCTACTGTTTCTCTTAAGATAGTTTTCCCACTCGCCAAAAATGATTTAGCCATCTAGCTTCTCTCTCGGGCCTCAGCCGGTCCCCTCCAATATAACAGACCTAAACTCTTTTTAGTTTGGCCTTTTTATATCATCGTAAGCCTTATAACATCCCGTTGGGTTTGCAAGGTAAACAATTCATTTTTTCACTTCTTTCATAAAAACTGTTTCCATTCTGAGGTCCACACAACTTTGTATTATTTTTGCTAACTTGATTTTTACAATAATTCTATCTTACAATAAACTTATAACCCTTATTCCTAACAATACACATTCAAAACACACACATTTTGACGTCCTTTTACGAACAAAATTCTGAAGATGTAACATAGATTCCGAAACCCGTAATTCAACTTTACAAGTAAGTCACGCGAGATGGTGGGAGATTTATGAAATGTATCTTAAAATTAGTGACTTGGATGCTACCACTCAAAATGATTTTAAAATAATGGTATGTCTGCCATATTGAAATGAATTAATTAATTGTAGAATCAATGTATTTGTTGGCTGTATGTCCAGGTGTTTTATTAATTTTTTTAATGTTTCAAAATTGGGCAGTGACTGTCCCAATTGTTAGAGCAGACTGATTAAATTTCTCTCAATGTTTCTCTAAATATAATCTATTGCCAAATTAAATTTCCTAAATTATCGGGCAAAAACTATATGGATGTAATGGTTTTAGAAGGTCTGATAAATTAAATTATCAAAAGTCATTTCGATCAAATATCGCTGAAATGTATCCATAGGCCTACACATAACCAATTAGTTTCTAACTTTTTTTTATTGCCGTTCAAGACATATCGGCTAAGAACTATATTGAGGACAGGGATTTTGAAGGGGGAATAAATTGAACAGCTAAGGTCATTTTGATATCAAATATCGCTGAAATGTATCCATAAACATAACACCAACTTTCTTCAATGGTGTTCAAGAATTATCAGCTAAGCACTATATTGGTGTGTAGCTTACCACTTACCCAGGTTTTTTAAAGCGGAATAAATTAAATCGGCTAAAGCCATTTCGATTAATTTTGGATAATATACAAAGGTTATGACTCAAAGCATGTCCCGTGGAAGCATGTAAACTGAAATTACAGTTTCACAATAAGCAGGACACAACTAAAACGATTGGCAAAATTTAATCGCTATTACTTGCACTCATTTTTTGTTAATTTATGACGGCGTCCATTTTTTCTACTTTTTGAGTAAACCTTTATTTATAAATTTGTTGTACAGTATTTCAGTCATCATGCACTACTAGCTTTTAGTATTCTTTGTTACAGGTCACTGTTACACCTGCCACTGTAGTTTTAGTTGCAGTGTGTCTTGGATTTCCAATACCCCAAGAGACTGAAAACGGTAATGTTCCATTAAAATTACAAGACACTTCTTTAGACCAAGTGGAGTTAAATTTACAAGAAGCTCCTAATCTGCAAGAGACCTCTAACGCAAAAGATGCATCAAATGAGTTGCATCTTTTATATAACCAAGATAAGTACAACACACAAATAAAATCTGATAGGCCTGAATATATTAAATTAGAAGAGAGCTCCAACAAACAAAATAATTTACAAGATAAATCGAATGAGAAGTATGCTTCCAATGAAGCAGAACTTCCCAATAATAAAGATAAATCTACGATTCAAAATAATTTTGACATATCAAAAACCTCGTCTGAATTAGAGTTAGAAGAGACATCCAATATTCAGCCTCTAGAGACTTCAATAGATACTCAAAACGAATTAGATCTTTCTGAAAATCAAAGCGAATCCAAATTACCAGAAACATCTGACGTCGAAGAAAGAGCCAATGTTATATCTAAAGAGAAATCCCAAGTCGAAGATATATCTGACAACCAAAATCTATCCAACTTACCAGAAACACCCGGCGTCTATGACATATCCAACATTAAATCTCAAGAGAATTCCCAAGTAGAAGAAACGTCTAACATAGAAGATGCTACCAAAGAATTAGATATTTTTGAAAAGCAAGATGAATTCAATTTACCAGAAACATTCAGCGTTGAAGAAAGATCCAGCATTATATCTGAAGATACTTCCCAAGCCGAAGAGACGTCAAATGTAGAAGATGTTCCCAAGGAACAAGATATTTCTGAAAAGCCAGATCTATTTAATTTACCAAAAACATCCGGTGTCGAAGAAACATCCAGTATTTTATCTGAAGATACTTCCCAAGTCGAAGAGACGTCTAAAGTGGAAGATACTCCGAAAGAACAAGATATTTCTGAAAAGCCAGATCTGTTTAATGTACCAGAAATATCCGGTGTCGAAGAAAGATCCAGTATTATATCTGAAGATACTTCCCAAGTCGAAGAGACGTCAAATGTAGAAGATGCTCCCAAGGAATTATATAATTCTGGTAAACAAGATGAATCAAACTTACCAGAATCTCCCGACTTCAATGACAGATCCAGTATTATATCTGAAGATACTTCCCAAGTAAAAGAGACGTCAAATGTAGAAGATGCTCCCAAAGAACAAGATATTTCTGAAAAGCAAGATCTATTCAACTTACCAGAAACATCCGGTGTCGAAGAAAGTATTATAACTGAAGATAATTCCCAAGTCGAAGAGACGTCTAAAGTGGAAGATGCTCCCAAAGAACAAGATATTTCTGAAAAGCAAGATCTATTCAACTTACCAGAAACATCCGGTGTCGAAGAAAGTATTATAACTGAAGATAATTCCCAAGTCGAAGAGACGTCTAAAGTAGAGGATGTTCCCAAAGAATTAGATATTTCTAAAAAGCAAGATAAATCTAACTTACCAGACCATGAAGAGGAATCCAGAATCACATCTAATGAGTCTTCCCAAATCGAAAAGAAATCTAATGTAATAGATGGTGCCAAGGAATCGAGTATTTTTCAAAAACAAGATGAATCCAACATGTCAAAAACATTCAACGACGAAGAAAGATTCAAAATTTTATCTAAAGAACCTTTGAAAGTTGACGAGACTTCTAACGTAGAAGATAATCCTAAGGACCTAGATAATTCTGAAAATCAAGATCAATTTAACGTACTAGAAACATTAGACATAGGGGAGAAAGCCAACATTATATCTCAAGAGGGTACCAATGTTGAAGAAACGCCTAACATAGAAGATGCACCCAAGGAATTAAATCTTTCGAACAATCAAAATGAATCCAAGTTACCAGGAACGTCCGATGTCGGAGAGAAGTCGAAAATTCAATCTCAAGAGAGTTCTCCATTTGAAGAGATCTTTAACGTACAAGAAGGAGCTACGGAGTTAAATAGTCAGGATGAATTCTTAACAGAAACTTTCGATGTTGAAAATAGGTCTAACATTACATCTCAAGAGACTTCTCCAATTGAAGGTCCTAAGGAATTAAATCTCCAAAATGAATCCAATTTACCAGACACGTCCGGCGTCGAAGAAAGATACGACACTGTAACTAAAGCGACTCCACAAGACGAAGAGACGTCTACCGTAGAGGCGGGTCTCGAGGATTTAGATATTTCTGAAAAGCAAGATGAATCCAACTTACCAGGAACGGCCGACGTCGAAGAAAGTTCCAACATTAAATACCAAGAGGTTTTTCAAACTCAAAAAATGTTTAGTGTAAATAATGATTCAAATGAATTAGATCTTTCTGAAAACAGAGATAAGTTAAACATTCGAGATAATTACACCTTAACAGAACCTAATGGAGAAGTCAGGAAGAATATAGAAAATAATTTACAAGTTCAAGAATCTACTCAAGATCACGAAAATTATATAGTAAAAAATGGTTCCATTGAATTATCACTTTCTGAAACTTCAAACAAATCCACCACTCAAAATAACTTGAACACATCTGAATCACCTAATTCGAAAGAGAGATCCAACATACAAAATACCTTAAAATCTGAAGAAGCTTCCAAAGCACACGAAATTTCTAATGCAAAAGATGGTTCACATGAAGCTGTGTTTCCTGCCAACCATGATAAAACTATCTTCCAACAACCAGCTAACCTATCTGAAGCTTATAGCCTAGAAGATAGAACAAACTTACAGAGCCATAACGTTCTAGAGAATTTCCCAGATCAAGAGAGTTCTGAAGTTAAATACACTCCAATTAAGTTATACTTTTCTGATAAACAAAGTAAACCCGTCATTCAAAAAACATCAAATATATCAGATTATTTTACGTTAGAAAATAACGGCAACGTTAAATTAAAAAATATTTCCCAAGATGGAGAGACTGCTAACGTGGTTCATGCATCTAATAAGCTAAATCCTTTGATCGGGGATAAATCTATCATCGAAAAAACTTCTATTTTATCTGAATCTTCTAATACAGAGGAGAGATCCAACATAGAAAATCGTTTAAAATCAGAATTGGGTTCACAAGTATCTTCTAATGAACAAGATATATCCGATATAATAGACTTTTCTGACAATCAGAATAAAACTATAAATCCAGAAGAAACATTTCATTCAAAAGGTACCGTTAATGTATCTACTGAACAAGACATCGTTAACAATCAAGACAAAAGCAACATTCCAGAGTTGTCAATCAAACTAAAATCAACTGACTTTGCTGACAAATTCAATTTACTAAATACTACAAATTTCCAAATTATTTCTAAAGTGCAAGGGACTTTGTTCAGTAATATTAAAAATGAGGATAAATCTAAAGCGGAAGACAATTCAACTTTATCAGAAACTCCTATCGTAAAAAAGTATTCCAATAATAATATAACATCAACATTAGAATATAAAAACTTACAAGTTTCTGAGAATAGTCAAAATCAATCAACTAACAAGTTAGATAAATCTAAGATTAAAAAAATTTCCAACACAACAGAAACATTTAACGTACAAACAGTATCCAACGGGCAAGAACCCTTTAAACTACAAGTAACGTCAGACTTAGGAGAGATCCATAAAAATCAATATAACCAAATTACTCAGGAAAACTCTGAAGGAGAAGAGAAGTCCAAAGATCAACATACTTCTAAAATAGAAGAGATTTCCAAAAAAATAGAAAATCCGATTACAGAAATTTCATCAAGTACAGAAGAAATTTCCAGAGGTGTTGACGTATCGAATAATCAGATATCCTCAACACATAATACTACCAACGTTCAGGTGAATTCCAGTGGAAAAGAAACCCAATCAGAAGAAGAAACATCTAAAATACAACACTCCTCCAATTTACAATTAAAAAAAGACGACATAAAAGGTACTAGTCACGAAAAGAAACAAGAAGTTGTAATTGAAGCTTTTATTGGAAATGCCACTTTTAAAGAAAAAGAATTACATAAAGTAGAAGACAAAACAATTATTCAACAATATTCAAAAATAAAAAACAACACCAATGAACAAAAGATCAACAATGCACAAGAATTTTCAAAAGAACTTGAAAACTCTAAAGAACAAGAAAAAACTACTGGAGAATTAACATATGTAGAAGAAAGTTTCATCGGGAATAACATTTCCACTGCTGATGAAACTGCTAAAATACAAAACACAACTGTATTACTAGAAAATCCCAAAGTTGAAAAGATATCCATTATAGAAAATACTTCCAACACAAACCTACGAGATCTAGAGACTTCCAATAAAATAGTAAATCCTGACGAACAAGAAAAATTAGCAGCACAAGAAAATTACAAAGTTGCACTGAAAGTACAAATTAATTCAGAATCTATAGACAAAACGTCGGAAATACAAAACACAATAAAATTACAAAATATTTCAAACGTAAATATTCAGAATATTTCAAATACAATTTTTACCTTAAAAGAAAATTCAGACATACAAGAAACCCTAGATAAACATAGTTTACAAGACTTGTCTAATGTTCCAGAGAATCCTACTATAGAACAGATTTACAATGCTGACGATTCATTGAAGTCACAAGAAGATCCTCCTGTACAATCATCTTTCTATACAAACTACCCTTCAAATGTTCAAGAGAATTCAAACTCAGGACCATTCTTAGATGGGTTTACTAATAACTATAACATCGTCCAAGATACGAACCAACCAATCAATTACTTTCCATCCTTAGGCCACCTCCTGGGCTTTATCTATCCAAAGATGCATGATACTTCATATTTAAACGAGAAACAATTATCAGAAGGCTATTACATTAATGATAACGCCTATTTTGTAACCGTTCAAAACGAAAATAATTTCATGACATTGATGGCTCCTAAATGGATTTCTGCTTTTCCTGAAAGACAAGAACATTTAAGCTCCAGAGGATTATTTAATATTAAGGAGATTGATAATGATAGGATATTTATAGATACAAATCAACGCCAAGCTAATGTCGATCCAATGTTAGATCATTTCTTGAATACTGCTACTCCGACGATAAAAGAAATTCAAGAGAATTCCCAAATTCAAGCGACTGCAAACGTTCAAGAAACTTCTGAAATAGAAGAGGCTTCCCAAGCACAGAAAACTTCCAAAATAGAAGAGCAGTCATTTTCCAAAATAGAAGAGCCTTCCCAAGTACAAGAAACATCCAATATAGAAATGCCTCTCAAAGTACAGGAAACATCCAAAATAGAAGGGCCTTCCCAAGTACAGGAAACATCCAAAATAGAAGAGTTGTTTAAAGCACAAAACATTCCCTCTATAGATAAACAAATTCCAGAAGCTTTCGTTACAAATACGACCACCTCATCAGAGTTCCAAGAACGTCAAACTAACTTCTTGACACTTCTAGGTCCCACCTTGGGTCCTGCTGTGGGCACGTTACTCACTCCATTCATTAGTTTGGTTGGAAACACTGTTACCAATGCATTACTTACGGCCATTATGAACGGTGAGTTTTAAATAGATTAACGCATTCAGTATGAGTTTTCCTTTAACCTAAATCTATTTTAAATTCCTTAATATTTAGAAAAACATGAAAATTTGTTAATTTTAAAAAACATGACACAATTTAAAATTAGATGATGACTGAAAGGTATTTCGCCTTTGAACAAGATAAAGTCAAATAAAATAAAAAAATACATAATGTAAAACACTGCACCAAGATTTAATGTTTTGAGTTTTTGTCGATAACTCAGTTATCCTACAAAAATAAATATGTTTGTCTTTAAAAAAAAACAAAAAAACAAACAATATATTTTGCAAAGTTAACGGTATTTGAGATATTCGTTCTAAAAAGTTTACATAACCATTATTTTGAAATGAGTAAAGTAAATAGGTTGGTTATTTTTCCCAAATTGGATCTTTATAACACTAGGAATGTAAAATTTCAACTACAACTACTGTTGGAAAAATATGAATGTTTTGTAAAAAACACAAATTGGCGGCTAGATAGAACACTAAGTATTAGGAAATATGTTTATATAAACCTTTTCATTGGTTTTGATGTGCGAAATAATCTTATGAATTTTTGGAACGATTTTTGGATACACTCTTTAAGTAAATTTATAACAGTCCTATTTGCAACTATTTTTTGTTGTTAAAAGACAAAAAACCCTATCATCAAATATCAAGATTTTCATTTAATGAAAGTTAAATTTTTGTTTGTTTTTAATTCATGGAAAAAGTATCTTCTTTTGGATTTTTTAGGCCCAAATAGCCTTTAAAATATTTCTAAAAATTCATCATCATTCCGTACGAATATTTTAATTGTTTTACATTTTAAAATTAAGACCAATTCATACATTTTCACTCTGTCACAACATACATGAGAGGCAGTCTCAAAAATAAATTAGGTTATGAAAGAAATTTGTATGTGGAAACTATGTTAAAACCTCCAATTTTGGGAGATTTATTTCAGCTGAATTTAAACCGAGATGGAAACTTAAATTGGTATTGAAAATAGAAATTCAATTTTAAAGCAGAGGTTAATTTTAGTTTTAACTGATCTTGATTTAAACTCTAATTGAAATTTCAGACTTTAGTGTTTTTTAAATTAATGTTTTGATATTGTGTAATTTTTTTAACGAGTATGTGAATCGTTTAGGTTAGGTTAGGTTAAGTTAGGTTGTGAAGTAGTATGTGAAGCTTTTAGGTTAGGTTAGATTAGGCTGTGAAGGAGTATGTGAAGCTTTTATGTTACGTTAGATTAGGCTGTGAAGTAGTATGTGAAGGTTTTAAGTTAGGTTAGATTAGGCTGTGAAGGAGTATGTGAAGGGTTTCGGTTAGGTAACTTAAGTTTGGTTGTGAACGAGTATATGAAGGGTTTAAATTAGGTTAAGCTAGGTTAGATTAGGCTGTGAAGGTGTACGTGAAGCTTTTAGGTTAGGTTAGATTAGGCTGTGAAGGAGTATGTGAAGGGTTTAGGTTAGGTAAGTTACGTTTGGTTGTGAACGAGTATATGAAGGGTTTAAATTAGGTTAAGCTAGGTTAGATTTGGCTGTGAAAGAGTATGTGAAGCTTTTAATTTAGGTTAGATTAGGCTGTGAAGGAGTATGTGAAGGGTTTAGGTTAGGTAAGTTAAGTTTGGTTGTGAACGAGTATATGAAGGGTTTAAATTAGGTTAAGCTAGGTTAGATTTGGCTGTGAAGGAGTATGTGAAGCTTTTAATTTAGGTTAGATTAGGCTGTGAAGGAGTATGTGAAGGGTTTAGGTTAGGTAAGTTACGTTTGGTTGTGAACGAGTATATGAAGGGTTTAAATTAGGTTAAGCTAGGTTAGATTAGGCTGTGAAGGTGTACGTGAAGCTTTTAGGTTAGGTTAGATTAGGCTGTGAAGGAGTATGTGAAGGGTTTAGGTTAGGTAAGTTACGTTTGGTTGTGAACGAGTATATGAAGGGTTTAAATTAGGTTAAGCTAGGTTAGATTTGGCTGTGAAGGAGTATGTGAAGCTTTTAATTTAGGTTAGATTAGGCTGTGAAGGAGTATGTGAAGGGTTTAGGTTAGGTAAGTTAAGTTTGGTTGTGAACGAGTATATGAAGGGTTTAAATTAGGTTAAGCTAGGTTAGATTTGGCTGTGAAGGAGTATGTGAAGCTTTTAGGTTAGGTTAGATTAAGCTGTGAAGGAGTATGTGAAGGGTTTAGGTTCGGTAAGTTAAGTTTGGTTGTGAACGAGTATATGAAGGGTTTAAATTAGGTTAAGCTAGGTTAGATTTGGCTGTGAAGGAGTATGTGAAGCTTTTAGGTTAGGTTAGATTAGGCTGTGAAGGAGTATGTGAAGGGCTTAGGTTAGGTAAGTTAAGTTTGGTTGTGAACGAGTATATGAAGGGTTTAAATTAGGTTAAGTTAGGTTAGATTAGGCTGTGAAGGTGTACGTGAAGAGTTTAGATTAGGTAAGTTAGGTTTGGTCGTGAAAGAGTATGTGAAGGGTTTATATTGTGTTCATTGTGTGTGTATTAAAATGTAATTAAAAATAAGAAATTGTAAAAAAATCTAAAAAGTAACAATATTTGTTACAGGTATCGAAGTTGATAATGGTTCTGCGATCGATCTTGATGCCGATGAACAGTTAGCTGACGATGAACTGATATCTAACAGCGAGGAAGTTGAAACTGCAGATAAATTACAAGCAAAAATTGTCGAGATAGCAAAAGACCAAACTGTACCACAGCCATACGTGTATGTGATATCTTATCCACCACAACAAGCTGAAACTATTAGCACACCCTATGTAAGGTCTATTATTCAGATTCCTATTGTGTATCAAGCAAGATAACCTGGAATTGTAAATTTAGCTGTGGAAAAATGATTGCACATCAAGCAATTGTGAACGATTTTTTTTTTGTTAAATTTAGTCTATTTTACTTTATTGTAAATTTTGTAAACGTTAATTGAAAAATAACAGTAGTTATCATTAACAAATCAAAACTTGAAATTCTATTATTATTGCAAAATTAAAAGCTATAAATGAATTTAAGTATTAAAATAAAAAAAATTTAAAAAATTCTAAATTTTGAAAATTTTTTTAGAGTAATAAGAGGAGAATGAATATTATTATTTTAATTTTATTTTAAATACAAAATTGGCACAAAATTAAATTCTAGTGATCTGTATTCTTACTGTGAAGTA